>CAWWDY010000929.1:0-164831 GCA_963942605.1 Poecilus cupreus
AAAACAGCGTTTTTCTATGTTTTTGCAAGTTTAAAAACAGCAATTTTATCGTCATTTCTCATAAATCGCCGTTTCACACGAAAGAAACATGAATTTGTCAGTTTGAATAGTTCAAAACAGCGTTTTTCTATGTTTTTGCAAGTTTAAAACAGCAATTTTATCGTCATTTCTCATAAATCGCCGTTTCACACGAAAGAAACATGAATTTGTCAGTTTGAATAGTTCAAAACAGCGTTTTTCTATGTTTTTTCATGTTTAAAACAGCAATTTTATCGTCATTTCTCATAAATCGCCGTTTCACACGAAAGAAACCTGAATTTATCAGTTTGAATAGTTCAAAACAGCGTTTTTCTATGTTTTTGCAAGTTTAAAACAGCAGTTTTATCGTGATTTCACAAAAATCCACCGTTTCGAACGAAAGAAACCTGAATTTATCAGTTTGAATAGTTAAAAACAGCGTTTTTCTATGTTTTTGCAAGTTTAAAACAGCAATTTTATCGTCATTTCTCATAAATCGCCGTTTCACACGAAAGAAACATGAATTTGTCAGTTTGAATAGTTCAAAACAGCGTTTTTCTATGTTTTTTCATGTTTAAAACAGCAATTTTATCGTCATTTCTCATAAATCGCCGTTTCACACGAAAGAAACATGAATTTATCAGTTTGAATAGTTCAAAACAGCGTTTTTCTATGTTTTTGCAAGTTTAAAACAGCAGTTTTATCGTGATTTCACAAAAATCCACCGTTTCGAACGAAAGAAACCTGAATTTATCAGTTTGAATAGTTAAAAACTGCGTTTTTCTATGTTTTTGCAAGTTTAAAACAGCAATTTTATCGTCATTTCTCATAAATCGCCGTTTCACACGAAAGAAACATGAATTTATCAGTTTGAATAGTTAAAAACAGCGTTTTTCTATGTTTTTGCAAGTTTAAAACAGCAATTTTATCGTCATTTCTCATAAATCGCCGTTTCACACGAAAGAAACATGAATTTGTCAGTTTGAATAGTTCAAAACAGCGTTTTTCTATGTTTTTTCATGTTTAAAACAGCAATTTTATCGTCATTTCTCATAAATCGCCGTTTCACACGAAAGAAACCTGAATTTATCAGTTTGAATAGTTCAAAACAGCGTTTTTCTATGTTTTTGCAAGTTTAAAACAGCAGTTTTATCGTGATTTCACAAAAACCCACCGTTTCGAACGAAAGAAACCTGAATTTATCAGTTTGAATAGTTAAAAACAGCGTTTTTCTATGTTTTTGCAAGTTTAAAACAGCAATTTTATCGTCATTTCTCATAAATCGCCGTTTCACACGAAAGAAACATGAATTTGTCAGTTTGAATAGTTCAAAACAGCGTTTTTCTATGTTTTTTCATGTTTAAAACAGCAATTTTATCGTCATTTCTCATAAATCGCCGTTTCACACGAAAGAAACATGAATTTATCAGTTTGAATAGTTCAAAACAGCGTTTTTCTATGTTTTTGCAAGTTTAAAACAGCAGTTTTATCGTGATTTCACAAAAATCCACCGTTTCGAACGAAAGAAACCTGAATTTATCAGTTTGAATAGTTAAAAACTGCGTTTTTCTATGTTTTTGCAAGATTAAAACAGCAATTTTATCGTCATTTCTCATAAATCTCCGTTTCACACGAAAGAAACATGAATTTATCAGTTTCAATAGTTAAAAACAGCGTTTTTCTAGGTTTTTGCAAGTTTAAAACAGCAATTTTATCGTCATTTCTCATAAATCGCCGTTTCACACGAAAGAAACATGAATTTGTCAGTTTGAATAGTTCAAAACAGCGTTTTTCTATGTTTTTGCAAGTTTAAAACAGCAATTTTATCGTCATTTCTCATAAATCGCCGTTTTACACGAAAGAAACATGAATTTGTCAGTTTGAATAGTTCAAAACAGCGTTTTTCTATGTTTTTTCATGTTTAAAACAGCAATTTTATCGTCATTTCTCATAAATCGCCGTTTCACACGAAAGAAACCTGAATTTATCAGTTTGAATAGTTCAAAACAGCGTTTTTCTATGTTTTTGCAAGTTTAAAACAGCAGTTTTATCGTGATTTCACAAAAATCCACCGTTTTGAACGAAAGAAACCTGAATTTATCAGTTTGAATAGTTAAAAACAGCGTTTTTCTATGTTTTTGCAAGTTTAAAACAGCAATTTTATCGTCATTTCTCATAAATCGCCGTTTCACACGAAAGAAACATGAATTTGTCAGTTTGAATAGTTCAAAACAGCGTTTTTCTATGTTTTTTCATGTTTAAAACAGCAATTTTATCGTCATTTCTCATAAATCGCCGTTTCACACGAAAGAAACCTGAATTTATCAGTTTGAATAGTTCAAAACAGCGTTTTTCTATGTTTTTGCAAGTTTAAAACAGCAGTTTTATCGTGATTTCACAAAAATCCACCGTTTCGAACGAAAGAAACCTGAATTTACCAGTTTGAATAGTTAAAAACAGCGTTTTTCTATGTTTTTGCAAGTTTAAAACAGCAATTTTATCGTCATTTCTCATAAATCGCCGTTTCACACGAAAGAAACATGAATTTGTCAGTTTGAATAGTTCAAAACAGCGTTTTTCTATGTTTTTGCAAGTTTAAAACAGCAATTTTATCGTCATTTCTCATAAATCGCCGTTTCACACGAAAGAAACATGAATTTGTCAGTTTGAATAGTTCAAAACAGCGTTTTTCTATGTTTTTTCATGTTTAAAACAGCAATTTTATCGTCATTTCTCATAAATCGCCGTTTCACACGAAAGAAACCTGAATTTATCAGTTTGAATAGTTCAAAACAGCGTTTTTCTATGTTTTTGCAAGTTTAAAACAGCAGTTTTATCGTGATTTCACAAAAATCCACCGTTTCGAACGAAAGAAACCTGAATTTATCAGTTTGAATAGTTAAAAACTGCGTTTTTCTATGTTTTTGCAAGTTTAAAACAGCAATTTTATCGTCATTTCTCATAAATCGCCGTTTCACACGAAAGAAACATGAATTTATCAGTTTCAATAGTTAAAACAGCGTTTTTCTATGTTTTTGCAAGTTTAAAACAGCAATTTTATCGTCATTTCTCATAAATCGCCGTTTCACACGAAAGAAACATGAATTTGTCAGTTTGAATAGTTCAAAACAGCGTTTTTCTATGTTTTTTCATGTTTAAAACAGCAATTTTATCGTCATTTCTCATAAATCGCCGTTTCACACGAAAGAAACCTGAATTTATCAGTTTGAATAGTTCAAAACAGCGTTTTTCTATGTTTTTGCAAGTTTAAAACAGCAGTTTTATCGTGATTTCACAAAAATCCACCGTTTCGAACGAAAGAAACCTGAATTTATCAGTTTGAATAGTTAAAAACAGCGTTTTTCTATGTTTTTGCAAGTTTAAAACAGCAATTTTATCGTCATTTCTCATAAATCGCCGTTTCACACGAAAGAAACATGAATTTGTCAGTTTGAATAGTTCAAAACAGCGTTTTTCTATGTTTTTGCAAGTTTAAAACAGCAATTTTATCGTCATTTCTCATAAATCGCCGTTTCACACGAAAGAAACATGAATTTGTCAGTTTGAATAGTTCAAAACAGCGTTTTTCTATGTTTTTTCATGTTTAAAACAGCAATTTTATCGTCATTTCTCATAAATCGCCGTTTCACACGAAAGAAACCTGAATTTATCAGTTTGAATAGTTCAAAACAGCGTTTTTCTATGTTTTTGCAAGTTTAAAACAGCAGTTTTATCGTGATTTCACAAAAATCCACCGTTTCGAACGAAAGAAACCTGAATTTATCAGTTTGAATAGTTAAAAACAGCGTTTTTCTATGTTTTTGCAAGTTTAAAACAGCAATTTTATCGTCATTTCTCATAAATCGCCGTTTCACACGAAAGAAACATGAATTTGTCAGTTTGAATAGTTCAAAACAGCGTTTTTCTATGTTTTTTCATGTTTAAAACAGCAATTTTATCGTCATTTCTCATAAATCGCCGTTTCACACGAAAGAAACATGAATTTATCAGTTTGAATAGTTCAAAACAGCGTTTTTCTATGTTTTTGCAAGTTTAAAACAGCAATTTTATCGTCATTTCTCATAAATCGCCGTTTCACACGAAAGAAATATGAATTTGTCAGTTTGAATAGTTCAAAACAGCGTTTTTCTATGTTTTTGCAAGTTTAAAACAGCAATTTTATCGTCATTTCTCATAAATCGCCGTTTCACACGAAAGAAACATGAATTTGTCAGTTTGAATAGTTCAAAACAGCGTTTTTCTATGTTTTTGCAAGTTTAAAACAGCAATTTTATCGTCATTTCTCATAAATCGCCGTTTCACACGAAAGAAACATGAATTTGTCAGTTTGAATAGTTCAAAACAGCGTTTTTTCTATGTTTTTGCAAGTTTAAAACAGCAATTTTATCGTCATTTCTCATAAATCGCCGTTTCACACGAAAGAAACATGAATTTGTCAGTTTGAATAGTTCAAAACAGCGTTTTTCTATGTTTTTTCATGTTTAAAACAGCAATTTTATCGTCATTTCTCATAAATCGCCGTTTCACACGAAAGAAACCTGAATTTATCAGTTTGAATAGTTCAAAACAGCGTTTTTCTATGTTTTTGCAAGTTTAAAACAGCAGTTTTATCGTGATTTCACAAAAATCCACCGTTTCGAACGAAAGAAACCTGAATTTATCAGTTTGAATAGTTAAAAACTGCGTTTTTCTATGTTTTTGCAAGTTCAAAACAGCAATTTTATCGTCATTTCTCATAAATCGCCGTTTCACACGAAAGAAACATGAATTTATCAGTTTGAATAGTTAAAAACAGCGTTTTTTTATGTTTTTGCAAGTTTAAAACAGCAATTTTATCGTCATTTCTCATAAATCGCCGTTTCACACGAAAGAAACATGAATTTGTCAGTTTGAATAGTTCAAAACAGCGTTTTTCTATGTTTTTGCAAGTTTAAAACAGCAATTTTATCGTCATTTCTCATAAATCGCCGTTTCACACGAAAGAAACATGAATTTGTCAGTTTGAATAGTTCAAAACAGCGTTTTTCTATGTTTTTTCATGTTTAAAACAGCAATTTTATCGTCATTTCTCATAAATCGCCGTTTCACACGAAAGAAACCTGAATTTATCAGTTTGAATAGTTCAAAACAGCGTTTTTCTATGTTTTTGCAAGTTTAAAACAGCAGTTTTATCGTGATTTCACAAAAATCCACCGTTTCGAACGAAAGAAACCTGAATTTATCAGTTTGAATAGTTAAAAACTGCGTTTTTCTATGTTTTTGCAAGTTTAAAACAGCAATTTTATCGTCATTTCTCATAAATCGCCGTTTCACACGAAAGAAACATGAATTTATCAGTTTGAATAGTTAAAAACAGCGTTTTTCTATGTTTTTGCAAGTTTAAAACAGCAATTTTATCGTCATTTCTCATAAATCGCCGTTTCACACGAAAGAAACATGAATTTGTCAGTTTGAATAGTTCAAAACAGCGTTTTTCTATGTTTTTTCATGTTTAAAACAGCAATTTTATCGTCATTTCTCATAAATCGCCGTTTCACACGAAAGAAACCTGAATTTATCAGTTTGAATAGTTCAAAACAGCGTTTTTCTATGTTTTTGCAAGTTTAAAACAGCAGTTTTATCGTGATTTCACAAAAATCCACCGTTTCGAACGAAAGAAACCTGAATTTATCAGTTTGAATAGTTAAAAACAGCGTTTTTCTATGTTTTTGCAAGTTTAAAACAGCAATTTTATCGTCATTTCTCATAAATCGCCGTTTCACACGATAGAAACATGAATTTGTCAGTTTGAATAGTTCAAAACAGCGTTTTTCTATGTTTTTGCAAGTTTAAAACAGCAATTTTATCGTCATTTCTCATAAATCGCCGTTTCACACGAAAGAAACATGAATTTGTCAGTTTGAATAGTTCAAAACAGCGTTTTTCTATGTTTTTTCATGTTTAAAACAGCAATTTTATCGTCATTTCTCATAAATCGCCGTTTCACACGAAAGAAACCTGAATTTATCAGTTTGAATAGTTCAAAACAGCGTTTTTCTATGTTTTTGCAAGTTTAAAACAGCAGTTTTATCGTGATTTCACAAAAATCCACCGTTTCGAACGAAAGAAACCTGAATTTATCAGTTTGAATAGTTAAAAACAGCGTTTTTCTATGTTTTTGCAAGTTTAAAACAGCAATTTTATCGTCATTTCTCATAAATCGCCGTTTCACACGAAAGAAACATGAATTTGTCAGTTTGAATAGTTCAAAACAGCGTTTTTCTATGTTTTTTCATGTTTAAAACAGCAATTTTATCGTCATTTCTCATAAATCGCCGTTTCACACGAAAGAAACATGAATTTATCAGTTTGAATAGTTCAAAACAGCGTTTTTCTATGTTTTTGCAAGTTTAAAACAGCAATTTTATCGTCATTTCTCATAAATCGCCGTTTCACACGAAAGAAATATGAATTTGTCAGTTTGAATAGTTTAAAACAGCGTTTTTCTATGTTTTTGCAAGTTTAAAACAGCAATTTTATCGTCATTTCTCATAAATCGCCGTTTCACACGAAAGAAACATGAATTTGTCAGTTTGAATAGTTCAAAACAGCGTTTTTCTATGTTTTTGCAAGTTTAAAACAGCAATTTTATCGTCATTTCTCATAAATCGCCGTTTCACACGAAAGAAACATGAATTTGTCAGTTTGAATAGTTCAAAACAGCGTTTTTCTATGTTTTTTCATGTTTAAAACAGCAATTTTATCGTCATTTCTCATAAATCGCCGTTTCACACGAAAGAAACCTGAATTTATCAGTTTGAATAGTTCAAAACAGCGTTTTTCTATGTTTTTGCAAGTTTAAAACAGCAGTTTTATCGTGATTTCACAAAAATCCACCGTTTCGAACGAAAGAAACCTGAATTTATCAGTTTGAATAGTTAAAAACTGCGTTTTTCTATGTTTTTGCAAGTTCAAAACAGCAATTTTATCGTCATTTCTCATAAATCGCCGTTTCACACGAAAGAAACATGAATTTATCAGTTTGAATAGTTAAAAACAGCGTTTTTTTATGTTTTTGCAAGTTTAAAACAGCAATTTTATCGTCATTTCTCATAAATCGCCGTTTCACACGAAAGAAACATGAATTTGTCAGTTTGAATAGTTCAAAACAGCGTTTTTCTATGTTTTTGCAAGTTTAAAACAGCAATTTTATCGTCATTTCTCATAAATCGCCGTTTCACACGAAAGAAACATGAATTTGTCAGTTTGAATAGTTCAAAACAGCGTTTTTCTATGTTTTTTCATGTTTAAAACAGCAATTTTATCGTCATTTCTCATAAATCGCCGTTTCACACGAAAGAAACCTGAATTTATCAGTTTGAATAGTTCAAAACAGCGTTTTTCTATGTTTTTGCAAGTTTAAAACAGCAGTTTTATCGTGATTTCACAAAAATCCACCGTTTCGAACGAAAGAAACCTGAATTTATCAGTTTGAATAGTTAAAAACTGCGTTTTTCTATGTTTTTGCAAGTTTAAAACAGCAATTTTATCGTCATTTCTCATAAATCGCCGTTTCACACGAAAGAAACATGAATTTATCAGTTTGAATAGTTAAAAACAGCGTTTTTCTATGTTTTTGCAAGTTTAAAACAGCAATTTTATCGTCATTTCTCATAAATCGCCGTTTCACACGAAAGAAATATGAATTTGTCAGTTTGAATAGTTCAAAACAGCGTTTTTCTATGTTTTTGCAAGTTTAAAACAGCAATTTTATCGTCATTTCTCATAAATCGCCGTTTCACACGAAAGAAACATGAATTTGTCAGTTTGAATAGTTCAAAACAGCGTTTTTCTATGTTTTTGCAAGTTTAAAACAGCAATTTTATCGTCATTTCTCATAAATCGCCGTTTCACACGAAAGAAACATGAATTTGTCAGTTTGAATAGTTCAAAACAGCGTTTTTCTATGTTTTTGCAAGTTTAAAACAGCAATTTTATCGTCATTTCTCATAAATCGCCGTTTCACACGAAAGAAACATGAATTTGTCAGTTTGAATAGTTCAAAACAGCGTTTTTCTATGTTTTTTCATGTTTAAAACAGCAATTTTATCGTCATTTCTCATAAATCGCCGTTTCACACGAAAGAAACCTGAATTTATCAGTTTGAATAGTTCAAAACAGCGTTTTTCTATGTTTTTGCAAGTTTAAAACAGCAGTTTTATCGTGATTTCACAAAAATCCACCGTTTCGAACGAAAGAAACCTGAATTTATCAGTTTGAATAGTTAAAAACTGCGTTTTTCTATGTTTTTGCAAGTTTAAAACAGCAATTTTATCGTCATTTCTCATAAATCGCCGTTTCACACGAAAGAAACCTGAATTTATCAGTTTGAATAGTTAAAAACAGCGTTTTTCTATGTTTTTGCAAGTTTAAAACAGCAATTTTATCGTCATTTCTCATAAATCGCCGTTTCACACGAAAGAAACATGAATTTGTCAGTTTGAATAGTTCAAAACAGCGTTTTTCTATGTTTTTGCAAGTTTAAAACAGCAATTTTATCGTCATTTCTCATAAATCGCCGTTTCACACGAAAGAAACATGAATTTGTCAGTTTGAATAGTTCAAAACAGCGTTTTTCTATGTTTTTTCATGTTTAAAACAGCAATTTTATCGTCATTTCTCATAAATCGCCGTTTCACACGAAAGAAACATGAATTTGTCAGTTTGAATAGTTCAAAACAGCGTTTTTCTATGTTTTTTCATGTTTAAAACAGCAATTTTATCGTCATTTCTCACAAATCGCCGTTTCACACGAAAGAAACATGAATTTATCAATTTGAATAGTTCAAAACAGCGTTTTTCTATGTTTTTGCAAGTTTAAAACAGCAGTTTTATCGTGATTTCACAAAAATCCACCGTTTCGAACGAAAGAAACCTGAATTTATCAGTTTGAATAGTTAAAAACTGCGTTTTTCTATGTTTTTGCAAGTTTAAAACAACAATTTTATCGTCATTTCTCATAAATCGCCGTTTCACACGAAAGAAACATGAATTTATCAGTTTGAATAGTTAAAAACAGCGTTTTTCTATGTTTTTGCAAGTTTAAAACAGCAATTTTATCGTCATTTCTCATAAATCGCCGTTTCACACGAAAGAAACATGAATTTGTCAGTTTGAATAGTTCAAAACAGCGTTTTTCTATGTTTTTGCAAGTTTAAAACAGCAATTTTATCGTCATTTCTCATAAATCGCCGTTTCACACGAAAGAAACATGAATTTGTCAGTTTGAATAGTTCAAAACAGCGTTTTTCTATGTTTTTTCATGTTTAAAACAGCAATTTTATCGTCATTTCTCATAAATCGCCGTTTCACATGAAAGAAACCTGAATTTATCAGTTTGAATAGTTCAAAACAGCGTTTTTCTATGTTTTTGCAAGTTTAAAACAGCAGTTTTATCGTGATTTCACAAAAATCCACCGTTTCGAACGAAAGAAACCTGAATTTATCAGTTTGAATAGTTAAAAACAGCGTTTTTCTATGTTTTTGCAAGTTTAAAACAGCAATTTTATCGTCATTTCTCATAAATCGCCGTTTCACACGAAAGAAACATGAATTTGTCAGTTTGAATAGTTCAAAACAGCGTTTTTCTATGTTTTTGCAAGTTTAAAACAGCAATTTTATCGTCATTTCTCATAAATCGCCGTTTCACACGAAAGAAACATGAATTTGTCAGTTTGAATAGTTCAAAACAGCGTTTTTCTATGTTTTTTCATGTTTAAAACAGCAATTTTATCGTCATTTCTCATAAATCGCCGTTTCACATGAAAGAAACCTGAATTTATCAGTTTGAATAGTTCAAAACAGCGTTTTTCTATGTTTTTGCAAGTTTAAAACAGCAGTTTTATCGTGATTTCACAAAAATCCACCGTTTCGAACGAAAGAAACCTGAATTTATCAGTTTGAATAGTTAAAAACAGCGTTTTTCTATGTTTTTGCAAGTTTAAAACAGCAATTTTATCGTCATTTCTCATAAATCGCCGTTTCACACGAAAGAAACATGAATTTGTCAGTTTGAATAGTTCAAAACAGCGTTTTTCTATGTTTTTTCATGTTTTAAACAGCAATTTTATCGTCATTTCTCATAAATCGCCGTTTCACACGAAAGAAACATGAATTTATCAGTTTGAATAGTTCAAAACAGCGTTTTTCTATGTTTTTGCAAGTTTAAAACAGCAGTTTTATCTTGATTTCACAAAAATCCACCGTTTCGAAAGAAAGAAACCTGAATTTATCAGTTTGAATAGTTAAAAACTGCGTTTTTCTATGTTTTTGCAAGTTTAAAACAGCAATTTTATCGTCATTTCTCATAAATCGCCGTTTCACACGAAAGAAACATGAATTTATCAGTTTGAAAAGTTAAAAACAGCGTTTTTCTATGTTTTTGCAAGTTTAAAACAGCAATTTTATCGTCATTTCTCATAAATCGCCGTTTCACACGAAAGAAACATGAATTTGTCAGTTTGAATAGTTCAAAACAGCGTTTTTCTATGTTTTTTCATGTTTAAAACAGCAATTTTATCGTCATTTCTCATAAATCGCCGTTTCACACGAAAGAAACATGAATTTATCAGTTTGAATAGTTCAAAACAGCGTTTTTCTATGTTTTTGCAAGTTTAAAACAGCAGTTTTATCGTGATTTCACAAAAATCCACCGTTTCGAACGAGAGAAACCTGAATTTATCAGTTTGAATAGTTAAAAACTGCGTTTTTCTATGTTTTTGCAAGTTTAAAACAGCAATTTTATCGTCATTTCTCATAAATCGCCGTTTCATACGAAAGAAACATAAATTTATCAGTTTGAATAGTTAAAAACAGCGTTTTTCTATGTTTTTGCAAGTTTAAAACAGCAATTTTATCGTCATTTCTCATAATCGCCGTTTCACACGAAAGAAACATGAATTTGTCAGTTTGAATAGTTCAAAACAGCGTTTTTCTATGTTTTTTCATGTTTAAAACAGCAATTTTATCGTCATTTCTCATAAATCGCCGTTTCACACGAAAGAAACCTGAATTTATCAGTTTGAATAGTTCAAAACAGCGTTTTTCTATGTTTTTGCAAGTTTAAAACAGCAGTTTTATCGTGATTTCACAAAAATCCACCGTTTCGAACGAAAGAAACCTGAATTTATCAGTTTGAATAGTTAAAAACAGCGTTTTTCTATGTTTTTGCAAGTTTAAAACAGCAATTTTATCGTCATTTCTCATAAATCGCCGTTTCACACGAAAGAAACATGAATTTGTCAGTTTGAATAGTTCAAAACAGCGTTTTTCTATGTTTTTTCATGTTTAAAACAGCAATTTTATCGTCATTTCTCATAAATCGCCGTTTCACACGAAAGAAACATGAATTTATCAGTTTGAATAGTTCAAAACAGCGTTTTTCTATGTTTTTGCAAGTTTAAAACAGCAGTTTTATCGTGATTTCACAAAAATCCACCGTTTCGAACGAAAGAAACCTGAATTTATCAGTTTGAATAGTTAAAAACTGCGTTTTTCTATGTTTTTGCAAGTTTAAAACAGCAATTTTATCGTCATTTCTCATAAATCGCCGTTTCACACGAAAGAAACATGAATTTATCAGTTTGAATAGTTAAAAACAGCGTTTTTCTATGTTTTTGCAAGTTTAAAACAGCAATTATATCGTCATTTCTCATAAATCGCCGTTTCACACGAAAGAAACTTGAATTTGTCAGTTTGAATAGTTCAAAACAGCGTTTTTCTATGTTTTTGCAAGTTTAAAACAGCAATTTTATCGTCATTTCTCATAAATCGCCGTTTCACACGAAAGAAACATGAATTTGTCAGTTTGAATAGTTCAAAACATCGTTTTTCTATGTTTTTTCATGTTTAAAACAGCAATTTTATCGTCATTTCTCACAAATCGCCGTTTCACACGAAAGAAACATGAATTTATCAGTTTGAATAGTTCAAAACAGCGTTTTTCTATGTTTTTGCAAGTTTAAAACAGCAGTTTTATCGTGATTTCACAAAAATCCACCGTTTCGAACGAAAGAAACCTGAATTTATCAGTTTGAATAGTTAAAAACTGCGTTTTTCTATGTTTTTGCAAGTTTAAAACAGCAATTTTATCGTCATTTCTCATAAATCGCCGTTTCACACGAAAGAAACATGAATTTATCAGTTTGAATAGTTAAAAACAGCGTTTTTCTATGTTTTTGCAAGTTTAAAACAGCAATTTTATCGTCATTTCTCATAAATCGCCGTTTCACACGAAAGAAACATGAATTTGTCAGTTTGAATAGTTCAAAACAGCGTTTTTCTATGTTTTTGCAAGTTTAAAACAGCAGTTTTATCGTGATTTCACAAAAATCCACCGTTTCGAACGAAAGAAACCTGAATTTATCAGTTTGAATAGTTAAAAACAGCGTTTTTCTATGTTTTTGCAAGTTTAAAACAGCAATTTTATCGTCATTTCTCATAAATCGCCGTTTCACACGAAAGAAACATGAATTTATCAGTTTGAATATTTAAAAACAGCGTTTTTCTATGTTTTTGCAAGTTTAAAACAGCAATTTTATCGTCATTTCTCATAAATCGCCGTTTCACACGAAAGAAACATGAATTTGTCAGTTTGAATAGTTCAAAACAGCGTTTTTCTATGTTTTTTCATGTTTAAAACAGCAATTTTATCGTCATTTCTCACAAATCGCCGTTTCACACGAAAGAAACATGAATTTATCAGTTTGAATAGTTCAAAACAGCGTTTTTCTATGTTTTTGCAAGTTTAAAACAGCAGTTTTATCGTGATTTCACAAAAATCCACCGTTTCGAACGAAAGAAACCTGAATTTATCAGTTTGAATAGTTAAAAACTGCGTTTTTCTATGTTTTTGCAAGTTTAAAACAGCAATTTTATCGTCATTTCTCATAAATCGCCGTTTCACACGAAAGAAACATGAATTTATCAGTTTGAATAGTTAAAAACAGCGTTTTTCTATGTTTTTGCAAGTTTAAAACAGCAATTTTATCGTCATTTCTCATAAATCGCCGTTTCACACGAAAGAAACATGAATTTATCAGTTTGAATAGTTAAAAACAGCGTTTTTCTATGTTTTTGCAAGTTTAAAACAGCAATTTTATCGTCATTTCTCATAAATCGCCGTTTCACACGAAAGAAACATGAATTTATCAGTTTGAATAGTTCAAAACAGCGTTTTTCTATGTTTTTGCAAGTTTAAAACAGCAGTTTTATCGTGATTTCACAAAAATCCACCGTTTCGAACGAAAGAAACCTGAATTTATCAGTTTGAATAGTTAAAAACTGCGTTTTTCTATGTTTTTGCAAGTTTAAAACAGCAATTTTATCGTCATTTCTCATAAATCGCCGTTTCACACGAAAGAAACATGAATTTATCAGTTTGAATAGTTAAAAACAGCGTTTTTCTATGTTTTTGCAAGTTTAAAACAGCAATTATATCGTCATTTCTCATAAATCGCCGTTTCACACGAAAGAAACTTGAATTTGTCAGTTTGAATAGTTCAAAACAGCGTTTTTCTATGTTTTTGCAAGTTTAAAACAGCAATTTTATCGTCATTTCTCATAAATCGCCGTTTCACACGAAAGAAACATGAATTTGTCAGTTTGAATAGTTCAAAACATCGTTTTTCTATGTTTTTTCATGTTTAAAACAGCAATTTTATCGTCATTTCTCACAAATCGCCGTTTCACACGAAAGAAACATGAATTTATCAGTTTGAATAGTTCAAAACAGCGTTTTTCTATGTTTTTGCAAGTTTAAAACAGCAGTTTTATCGTGATTTCACAAAAATCCACCGTTTCGAACGAAAGAAACCTGAATTTATCAGTTTGAATAGTTAAAAACTGCGTTTTTCTATGTTTTTGCAAGTTTAAAACAGCAATTTTATCGTCATTTCTCATAAATCGCCGTTTCACACGAAAGAAACATGAATTTATCAGTTTGAATAGTTAAAAACAGCGTTTTTCTATGTTTTTGCAAGTTTAAAACAGCAATTTTATCGTCATTTCTCATAAATCGCCGTTTCACACGAAAGAAACATGAATTTGTCAGTTTGAATAGTTCAAAACAGCGTTTTTCTATGTTTTTGCAAGTTTAAAACAGCAGTTTTATCGTGATTTCACAAAAATCCACCGTTTCGAACGAAAGAAACCTGAATTTATCAGTTTGAATAGTTAAAAACAGCGTTTTTCTATGTTTTTGCAAGTTTAAAACAGCAATTTTATCGTCATTTCTCATAAATCGCCGTTTCACACGAAAGAAACATGAATTTATCAGTTTGAATAGTTAAAAACAGCGTTTTTCTATGTTTTTGCAAGTTTAAAACAGCAATTTTATCGTCATTTCTCATAAATCGCCGTTTCACACGAAAGAAACATGAATTTGTCAGTTTGAATAGTTCAAAACAGCGTTTTTCTATGTTTTTTCATGTTTAAAACAGCAATTTTATCGTCATTTCTCACAAATCGCCGTTTCACACGAAAGAAACATGAATTTATCAGTTTGAATAGTTCAAAACAGCGTTTTTCTATGTTTTTGCAAGTTTAAAACAGCAGTTTTATCGTGATTTCACAAAAATCCACCGTTTCGAACGAAAGAAACCTGAATTTATCAGTTTGAATAGTTAAAAACTGCGTTTTTCTATGTTTTTGCAAGTTTAAAACAGCAATTTTATCGTCATTTCTCATAAATCGCCGTTTCACACGAAAGAAACATGAATTTATCAGTTTGAATAGTTAAAAACAGCGTTTTTCTATGTTTTTGCAAGTTTAAAACAGCAATTTTATCGTCATTTCTCATAAATCGCCGTTTCACACGAAAGAAACATGAATTTATCAGTTTGAATAGTTAAAAACAGCGTTTTTCTATGTTTTTGCAAGTTTAAAACAGCAATTTTATCGTCATTTCTCATAAATCGCCGTTTCACACGAAAGAAACATGAATTTGTCAGTTTGAATAGTTCAAAACAGCGTTTTTCTATGTTTTTGCAAGTTTAAAACAGCAATTTTATCGTCATTTCTCATAAATCGCCGTTTCACACGAAAGAAACATGAATTTGTCAGTTTGAATAGTTCAAAACAGCGTTTTTCTATGTTTTTTCATGTTTAAAACAGCAATTTTATCGTCATTTCTCATAAATCGCCGTTTCACATGAAAGAAACCTGAATTTATCAGTTTGAATAGTTCAAAACAGCGTTTTTCTATGTTTTTGCAAGTTTAAAACAGCAGTTTTATCGTGATTTCACAAAAATCCACCGTTTCGAACGAAAGAAACCTGAATTTATCAGTTTGAATAGTTAAAAACAGCGTTTTTCTATGTTTTTGCAAGTTTAAAACAGCAATTTTATCGTCATTTCTCATAAATCGCCGTTTCACACGAAAGAAACATGAATTTGTCAGTTTGAATAGTTCAAAACAGCGTTTTTCTATGTTTTTGCAAGTTTAAAACAGCAATTTTATCGTCATTTCTCATAAATCGCCGTTTCACACGAAAGAAACATGAATTTGTCAGTTTGAATAGTTCAAAACAGCGTTTTTCTATGTTTTTTCATGTTTAAAACAGCAATTTTATCGTCATTTCTCATAAATCGCCGTTTCACACGAAAGAAACATGAATTTGTCAGTTTGAATAGTTCAAAACAGCGTTTTTCTATGTTTTTTCATGTTTAAAACAGCAATTTTATCGTCATTTCTCACAAATCGCCGTTTCACACGAAAGAAACATGAATTTATCAGTTTGAATAGTTCAAAACAGCGTTTTTCTATGTTTTTGCAAGTTTAAAACAGCAGTTTTATCGTGATTTCACAAAAATCCACCGTTTCGAACGAAAGAAACCTGAATTTATCAGTTTGAATAGTTAAAAACTGCGTTTTTCTATGTTTTTGCAAGTTTAAAACAGCAATTTTATCGTCATTTCTCATAAATCGCCGTTTCACACGAAAGAAACATGAATTTATCAGTTTGAATAGTTAAAAACAGCGTTTTTCTATGTTTTTGCAAGTTTAAAACAGCAATTTTATCGTCATTTCTCATAAATCGCCGTTTCACACGAAAGAAACATGAATTTGTCAGTTTGAATAGTTCAAAACAGCGTTTTTCTATGTTTTTGCAAGTTTAAAACAGCAATTTTATCGTCATTTCTCATAAATCGCCGTTTCACACGAAAGAAACATGAATTTGTCAGTTTGAATAGTTCAAAACAGCGTTTTTCTATGTGTTTTCATGTTTAAAACAGCAATTTTATCGTCATTTCTCATAAATCGCCGTTTCACATGAAAGAAACCTGAATTTATCAGTTTGAATAGTTCAAAACAGCGTTTTTCTATGTTTTTGCAAGTTTAAAACAGCAGTTTTATCGTGATTTCACAAAAATCCACCGTTTCGAACGAAAGAAACCTGAATTTATCAGTTTGAATAGTTAAAAACAGCGTTTTTCTATGTTTTTGCAAGTTTAAAACAGCAATTTTATCGTCATTTCTCATAAATCGCCGTTTCACACGAAAGAAACATGAATTTGTCAGTTTGAATAGTTCAAAACAGCGTTTTTCTATGTTTTTTCATGTTTTAAACAGCAATTTTATCGTCATTTCTCATAAATCGCCGTTTCACACGAAAGAAACATGAATTTATCAGTTTGAATAGTTCAAAACAGCGTTTTTCTATGTTTTTGCAAGTTTAAAACAGCAGTTTTATCGTGATTTCACAAAAATCCACCGTTTCGAACGAAAGAAACCTGAATTTATCAGTTTGAATAGTTAAAAACTGCGTTTTTCTATGTTTTTGCAAGTTTAAAACAGCAATTTTATCGTCATTTCTCATAAATCGCCGTTTCACACGAAAGAAACATGAATTTATCAGTTTGAAAAGTTAAAAACAGCGTTTTTCTATGTTTTTGCAAGTTTAAAACAGCAATTTTATCGTCATTTCTCATAAATCGCCGTTTCACACGAAAGAAACATGAATTTGTCAGTTTGAATAGTTCAAAACAGCGTTTTTCTATGTTTTTTCATGTTTAAAACAGCAATTTTATCGTCATTTCTCATAAATCGCCGTTTCACACGAAAGAAACATGAATTTATCAGTTTGAATAGTTCAAAACAGCGTTTTTCTATGTTTTTGCAAGTTTAAAACAGCAGTTTTATCGTGATTTCACAAAAATCCACCGTTTCGAACGAGAGAAACCTGAATTTATCAGTTTGAATAGTTAAAAACTGCGTTTTTCTATGTTTTTGCAAGTTTAAAACAGCAATTTTATCGTCATTTCTCATAAATCGCCGTTTCATACGAAAGAAACATAAATTTATCAGTTTGAATAGTTAAAAACAGCGTTTTTCTATGTTTTTGCAAGTTTAAAACAGCAATTTTATCGTCATTTCTCATAATCGCCGTTTCACACGAAAGAAACATGAATTTGTCAGTTTGAATAGTTCAAAACAGCGTTTTTCTATGTTTTTTCATGTTTAAAACAGCAATTTTATCGTCATTTCTCATAAATCGCCGTTTCACACGAAAGAAACCTGAATTTATCAGTTTGAATAGTTCAAAACAGCGTTTTTCTATGTTTTTGCAAGTTTAAAACAGCAGTTTTATCGTGATTTCACACAAATCCACCGTTTCGAACGAAAGAAACCTGAATTTATCAGTTTGAATAGTTAAAAACAGCGTTTTTCTATGTTTTTGCAAGTTTAAAACAGCAATTTTATCGTCATTTCTCATAAATCGCCGTTTCACACGAAAGAAACATGAATTTGTCAGTTTGAATAGTTCAAAACAGCGTTTTTCTATGTTTTTTCATGTTTAAAACAGCAATATTATCGTCATTTCTCATAAATCGCCGTTTCACACGAAAGAAACATGAATTTATCAGTTTGAATAGTTCAAAACAGCGTTTTTCTATGTTTTTGCAAGTTTAAAACAGCAGTTTTATCGTGATTTCACAAAAATCCACCGTTTCGAACGAAAGAAACCTGAATTTATCAGTTTGAATAGTTAAAAACTGCGTTTTTCTATGTTTTTGCAAGTTTAAAACAGCAATTTTATCGTCATTTCTCATAAATCGCCGTTTCACACGAAAGAAACATGAATTTATCAGTTTGAATAGTTAAAAACAGCGTTTTTCTATGTTTTTGCAAGTTTAAAACAGCAATTTTATCGTCATTTCTCATAAATCGCCGTTTCACACGAAAGAAACATGAATTTGTCAGTTTGAATAGTTCAAAACAGCGTTTTTCTATGTTTTTGCAAGTTTAAAACAGCAATTTTATCGTCATTTCTCATAAATCGCCGTTTCACACGAAAGAAACATGAATTTGTCAGTTTGAATAGTTCAAAACATCGTTTTTCTATGTTTTTTCATGTTTAAAACAGCAATTTTATCGTCATTTCTCACAAATCGCCGTTTCACACGAAAGAAACATGAATTTATCAGTTTGAATAGTTCAAAACAGCGTTTTTCTATGTTTTTGCAAGTTTAAAACAGCAGTTTTATCGTGATTTCACAAAAATCCACCGTTTCGAACGAAAGAAACCTGAATTTATCAGTTTGAATAGTTAAAAACTGCGTTTTTCTATGTTTTTGCAAGTTTAAAACAGCAATTTTATCGTCATTTCTCATAAATCGCCGTTTCACACGAAAGAAACATGAATTTATCAGTTTGAATAGTTAAAAACAGCGTTTTTCTATGTTTTTGCAAGTTTAAAACAGCAATTTTATCGTCATTTCTCATAAATCGCCGTTTCACACGAAAGAAACATGAATTTGTCAGTTTGAATAGTTCAAAACAGCGTTTTTCTATGTTTTTGCAAGTTTAAAACAGCAGTTTTATCGTGATTTCACAAAAATCCACCGTTTCGAACGAAAGAAACCTGAATTTATCAGTTTGAATAGTTAAAAACAGCGTTTTTCTATGTTTTTGCAAGTTTAAAACAGCAATTTTATCGTCATTTCTCATAAATCGCCGTTTCACACGAAAGAAACATGAATTTATCAGTTTGAATAGTTAAAAACAGCGTTTTTCTATGTTTTTGCAAGTTTAAAACAGCAATTTTATCGTCATTTCTCATAAATCGCCGTTTCACACGAAAGAAACATGAATTTGTCAGTTTGAATAGTTCAAAACAGCGTTTTTCTATGTTTTTGCAAGTTTAAAACAGCAATTTTATCGTCATTTCTCATAAATCGCCGTTTCACACGAAAGAAACATGAATTTGTCAGTTTGAATAGTTCAAAACAGCGTTTTTCTATGTTTTTTCATGTTTAAAACAGCAATTTTATCGTCATTTCTCATAAATCGCCGTTTCACACGAAAGAAACATGAATTTGTCAGTTTGAATAGTTCAAAACAGCGTTTTTCTATGTTTTTTCATGTTTAAAACAGCAATTTTATCGTCATTTCTCATAAATCGCCGTTTCACACGAAAGAAACATGAATTTATCAGTTTGAATAGTTCAAAACAGCGTTTTTCTATGTTTTTGCAAGTTTAAAACAGCAGTTTTATCGTGATTTCACAAAAATCCACCGTTTCGAACGAAAGAAACCTGAATTTATCAGTTTGAATAGTTAAAAACTGCGTTTTTCTATGTTTTTGCAAGTTTAAAACAGCAATTTTATCGTCATTTCTCATAAATCGCCGTTTCACACGAAAGAAACATGAATTTATCAGTTTGAATAGTTAAAAACAGCGTTTTTCTATGTTTTTGCAATTTTAAAACAGCAATTTTATCGTCATTTCTCATAAATCGCCGTTTCACACGAAAGAAACATGAATTTTTCAGTTTGAATAGTTCAAAACAGCGTTTATCTATGTTTTTGCAAGTTTAAAACAGCAATTTTATCGTCATTTCTCATAAATCGCCGTTTCACACGAAAGAAACATGAATTTGTCAGTTTGAATAGTTCAAAACAGCGTTTTTCTATGTTTTTTCATGTTTAAATCAGCAATTTTATCGCCATTTCTCATAAATCGCCGTTTCACACGAAAGAAACATGAATTTATCAGTTTGAATAGTTCAAAACAGCGTTTTTCTATGTTTTTGCAAGTTTAAAACAGCAGTTTTATCGTGATTTCACAAAAATCCACCGTTTCGAACGAAAGAAACCTGAATTTATCAGTTTGAATAGTTAAAAACTGCGTTTTTCTATGTTTTTGCAAGTTTAAAACAGCAATTTTATCGTCATTTCTCATAAATCGCCGTTTCACACGAAAGAAACATGAATTTATCAGTTTGAATAGTTAAAAACAGCGTTTTTCTATGTTTTTGCAAGTTTAAAACAGCAATTTTATCGTCATTTCTCATAAATCGCCGTTTCACACGAAAGAAACATGAATTTGTCAGTTTGAATAGTTCAAAACAGCGTTTTTCTATGTTTTTTCATGTTTAAAACAGCAATTTTATCGTCATTTCTCATAAATCGCCGTTTCACACGAAAGAAACATGAATTTATCAGTTTGAATAGTTCAAAACAGCGTTTTTCTATGTTTTTGCAAGTTTAAAACAGCAATTTTATCGTCATTTCTCATAAATCGCCGTTTCACACGAAAGAAACATGAATTTGTCAGTTTGAATAGTTCAAAACAGCGTTTTTCTATGTTTTTTCATGTTTAAAACAGCAATTTTATCGTCATTTCTCACAAATCGCCGTTTCACACGAAAGAAACATGAATTTATCAGTTTGAATAGTTCAAAACAGCGTTTTTCTATGTTTTTGCAAGTTTAAAACAGCAGTTTTATCGTGATTTCACAAAAATCCACCGTTTCGAACGAAAGAAACCTGAATTTATCAGTTTGAATAGTTAAAAACTGCGTTTTTCTATGTTTTTGCAAGTTTAAAACAGCAATTTTATCGTCATTTCTCATAAATCGCCGTTTCACACGAAAGAAACATGAATTTATCAGTTTGAATAGTTAAAAACAGCGTTTTTCTATGTTTTTGCAAGTTTAAAACAGCAATTTTATCGTCATTTCTCATAAATCGCCGTTTCACACGAAAGAAACATGAATTTGTCAGTTTGAATAGTTCAAAACAGCGTTTTTCTGTGTTTTTTCATGTTTAAAACAGCAATTTTATCGTCATTTCTCATAAATCGCCGTTTCACACGAAAGAAACATAAATTTATCAGTTTGAATAGTTCAAAACAGCGTTTTTTTATGTTTTTGCAAGTTTTATCGTGATTTCACAAAAATCCACCGTTTCGAACGAAAGAAACCTGAATTTATCAGTTTGAATAGTTAAAAACTGCGTTTTTCTATGTTTTTGCAAGTTTAAAACAGCAATTTTTCGTCATTTCTCATAAATCGCCGTTTCACACGAAAGAAACATGAATTTATCAGTTTGAATAGTTAAAAACAGCGTTTTTCTATGTTTTTGCAAGTTTAAAACAGCAATTTTATCGTCATTTCACATAAATCGCCGTTTCACACGAAAGAAACATGAATTTGTCAGTTTGAATAGTTCAAAACAGCGTTTTTCTATGTTTTTGCAAGTTTAAAACAGCAATTTTATCGTCATTTCTCATAAATCGCCGTTTCACACGAAAGAAACTTGAATTTGTCCGTTTGAATAGTTCAAAACAGCGTTTTTCTATGTTTTTGCAAGTTTAAAATAGCAGTTTTATCGTGATTTCACAAAAATCCACCGTTTCGAACGAAAGAAACCTGAATTTATCAGTTTGAATAGTTAAAAACTGCGTTTTTCTATGTTTTTGCAAGTTTAAAACAGCAATTTTATCGTCATTTCTCATAAATCGCCGTTTCACACGAAAGAAACATGAATTTATCAGTTTGAATAGTTAAAAACAGCGTTTTTCTATGTTTTTGCAAGTTTAAAACAGCAATTTTATCGTCATTTCTCATAAATCGCCGTTTCACACGAAAGAAACATGAATTTGTCAGTTTGAATAGTTCAAAACAGCGTTTTTCTATGTTTTTGCAAGTTTAAAACAGCAATTTTATCGTCATTTCTCATAAATCGCCGTTTCACACGAAAGAAACATGAATTTGTCAGTTTGAATAGTTCAAAACAGCGTTTTTCTATGTTTTTTCATGTTTAAAACAGCAATTTTATCGTCATTTCTCATAAATCGCCGTTTCACACGAAAGAGACCTGAATTTATCAGTTTGAATAGTTCAAAACAGCGTTTTTCTATGTTTTTGCAAGTTTAAAACAGCAGTTTTATCGTGATTTCACAAATATCCACCGTTTCGAACGAAAGAAACCTGAATTTATCAGTTTGAATAGTTAAAAACAGCGTTTTTCTATGTTTTTGCAAGTTTAAAACAGCAATTTTATCGTCATTTCTCATAAATCGCCGTTTCACACGAAAGAAACATGAATTTGTCAGTTTGAATAGTTCAAAACAGCGTTTTTCTAAGTTTTTTCATGTTTAAAACAGCAATTTTATCGTCATTTCTCATAAATCGCCGTTTCACACGAAAGAAACATGAATTTATCAGTTTGAATAGTTCAAAACAGCGTTTTTCTATGTTTTTGCTAGTTTAAAACAGCAGTTTTATCGTGATTTCACAAAAATCCACCGTTTCGAACGAAAGAAACCTGAATTTATCAGTTTGAATAGTTAAAAACTGCGTTTTTCTATGTTTTTGCAAGTTTAAAACAGCAATTTTATCGTCATTTCACATAAATCGCCGTTTCACACGAAAGAAACATGAATTTGTCAGTTTGAATAGTTCAAAACAGCGTTTTTCTATGTTTTTGCAAGTTTAAAACAGCAATTTTATCGTCATTTCTCATAAATCGCCGTTTCACACGAAAGAAACTTGAATTTGTCAGTTTGAATAGTTCAAAACAGCGTTTTTCTATGTTTTTGCAAGTTTAAAATAGCAGTTTTATCGTGATTTCACAAAAATCCACCGTTTCGAACGAAAGAAACCTGAATTTATCAGTTTGAATAGTTAAAAACTGCGTTTTTCTATGTTTTTGCAAGTTTAAAACAGCAATTTTATCGTCATTTCTCATAAATCGCCATTTCACACGAAAGAAACATGAATTTATCAGTTTGAATAGTTAAAAACAGCGTTTTTCTATGTTTTTGCAAGTTTAAAACAGCAATTTTATCGTCATTTCTCATAAATCGCCGTTTCACACGAAAGAAACATGAATTTGTCAGTTTGAATGTTTAAAACAGCGTTTTTCTATGTTTTTGCAAGTTTAAAACAGCAATTTTATCGTTATTTCTCATAAATCGCCGTTTCACACGAAAGAAACATGAATTTGTCAGTTTGAATAGTTCAAAACAGCGTTTTTCTAAGTTTTTTCATGTTTAAAACAGCAATTTTATCGTCATTTCTCATAAATCGCCGTTTCACACGAAAGAAACATGAATTTATCAGTTTGAATAGTTCAAAACAGCGTTTTTCTATGTTTTTGCTAGTTTAAAACAGCAGTTTTATCGTGATTTCACAAAAATCCACCGTTTCGAACGAAAGAAACCTGAATTTATCAGTTTGAATAGTTAAAAACTGCGTTTTTCTATGTTTTTGCAAGTTTAAAACAGCAATTTTATCGTCATTTCACATAAATCGCCGTTTCACACGAAAGAAACATGAATTTGTCAGTTTGAATAGTTCAAAACAGCGTTTTTCTATGTTTTTGCAAGTTTAAAACAGCAATTTTATCGTCATTTCTCATAAATCGCCGTTTCACACGAAAGAAACTTGAATTTGTCAGTTTGAATAGTTCAAAACAGCGTTTTTCTATGTTTTTGCAAGTTTAAAATAGCAGTTTTATCGTGATTTCACAAAAATCCACCGTTTCGAACGAAAGAAACCTGAATTTATCAGTTTGAATAGTTAAAAACTGCGTTTTTCTATGTTTTTGCAAGTTTAAAACAGCAATTTTATCGTCATTTCTCATAAATCGCCGTTTCACACGAAAGAAACATGAATTTATCAGTTTGAATAGTTAAAAACAGCGTTTTTCTATGTTTTTGCAAGTTTAAAACAGCAATTTTATCGTCATTTCTCATAAATCGCCGTTTCACACGAAAGAAACATGAATTTGTCAGTTTGAATAGTTCAAAACAGCGTTTTTCTATGTTTTTGCAAGTTTAAAACAGCAATTTTATCGTCATTTCTCATAAATCGCCGTTTCACACGAAAGAAACATGAATTTGTCAGTTTGAATAGTTCAAAACAGCGTTTTTCTATGTTTTTTCATGTTTAAAACAGCAATTTTATCGTCATTTCTCATAAATCGCCGTTTCACACGAAAGAGACCTGAATTTATCAGTTTGAATAGTTCAAAACAGCATTTTCTATGTTTTTGCAAGTTTAAAACAGCAGTTTTATCGTGATTTCACAAATATACACCGTTTCGAACGAAAGAAACCTGAATTTATCAGTTTGAATAGTTAAAAACAGCGTTTTTCTATGTTTTTGCAAGTTTAAAACAGCAATTTTATCGTCATTTCTCATAAATCGCCGTTTCACACGAAAGAAACATGAATTTGTCAGTTTGAATAGTTCAAAACAGCGTTTTTCTAAGTTTTTTCATGTTTAAAACAGCAATTTTATCGTCATTTCTCATAAATCGCCGTTTC
Organism: Poecilus cupreus; assembly: GCA_963942605.1. Classification (NCBI taxonomy): domain Eukaryota; kingdom Metazoa; phylum Arthropoda; class Insecta; order Coleoptera; family Carabidae; genus Poecilus; species Poecilus cupreus. Next base: position 24,636 of record CAWWDY010000929.1, read on the forward strand.
ACACGAAAGAAACATGAATTTATCAGTTTGAATAGTTCAAAACAGCGTTTTTCTATGTTTTTGCTAGTTTAAAACAGCAGTTTTATCGTGATTTCACAAAAATCCACCGTTTCGAACGAAAGAAACCTGAATTTATCAGTTTAAATAGTTAAAAACTGCGTTTTTCTATGTTTTTGCAAGTTTAAAACAGCAATTTTATCGTCATTTCTCATAAATCGCCGTTTCACACGAAAGAAACATGAATATGTCAGTTTGAATAGTTCAAAACAGCGTTTTTCTATGTTTTTTCATGTTTAAAACAGCAATTTTATCGTCATTTCTCATAAATCGCCGTTTCACACGAAAGAAACATGAATTTATCAGTTTGAATAGTTAAAAACAGCGTTTTTCTATGTTTTTGCAAGTTTAAAACAGCAATTTTATCGTCATTTCACATAAATCGCCGTTTCACACGAAAGAAACATGAATTTGTCAGTTTGAATAGTTCAAAACAGCGTTTTTCTATGTTTTTGCAAGTTTAAAACAGCAATTTTATCGTCATTTCTCATAAATCGCCGTTTCACACGAAAGAAACTTGAATTTGTCAGTTTGAATAGTTCAAAACAGCGTTTTTCTATGTTTTTGCAAGTTTAAAATAGCAGTTTTATCGTGATTTCACAAAAATCCACCGTTTCGAACGAAAGAAACCTGAATTTATCAGTTTGAATAGTTAAAAACTGCGTTTTTCTATGTTTTTGCAAGTTTAAAACAGCAATTTTATCGTCATTTCTCATAAATCGCCGTTTCACACGAAAGAAACATGAATTTATCAGTTTGAATAGTTAAAAACAGCGTTTTTCTATGTTTTTGCAAGTTTAAAACAGCAATTTTATCGTCATTTCTCATAAATCGCCGTTTCACACGAAAGAAACATGAATTTGTCAGTTTGAATAGTTCAAAACAGCGTTTTTCTATGTTTTTGCAAGTTTAAAACAGCAATTTTATCGTCATTTCTCATAAATCGCCGTTTCACACGAAAGAAACTTGAATTTGTCAGTTTGAATAGTTCAAAACAGCGTTTTTCTATGTTTTTGCAAGTTTAAAATAGCAGTTTTATCGTGATTTCACAAAAATCCACCGTTTCGAACGAAAGAAACCTGAATTTATCAGTTTGAATAGTTAAAAACTGCGTTTTTCTATGTTTTTGCAAGTTTAAAACAGCAATTTTATCGTCATTTCTCATAAATCGCCGTTTCACACGAAAGAAACATGAATTTATCAGTTTGAATAGTTAAAAACAGCGTTTTTCTATGTTTTTGCAAGTTTAAAACAGCAATTTTATCGTCATTTCTCATAAATCGCCGTTTCACACGAAAGAAACATGAATTTGTCAGTTTGAATAGTTCAAAACAGCGTTTTTCTATGTTTTTGCAAGTTTAAAACAGCAATTTTATCGTCATTTCTCATAAATCGCCGTTTCACACGAAAGAAACATGAATTTGTCAGTTTGAATAGTTCAAAACAGCGTTTTTCTATGTTTTTTCATGTTTAAAACAGCAATTTTATCGTCATTTCTCATAAATCGCCGTTTCACACGAAAGAAACCTGAATTTATCAGTTTGAATAGTTCAAAACAGCGTTTTTCTATGTTTTTGCAAGTTTAAAACAGCAGTTTTATCGTGATTTCACAAATATCCACCGTTTCGAACGAAAGAAACCTGAATTTATCAGTTTGAATAGTTAAAAACAGCGTTTTTCTATGTTTTTGCAAGTTTAAAACAGCAATTTTATTGTCATTTCTCATAAATCGCCGTTTCACACGAAAGAAACATGAATTTGTCAGTTTGAATAGTTCAAAACAGCGTTTTTCTAAGTTTTTTCATGTTTAAAACAGCAATTTTATCGTCATTTCTCATAAATCGCCGTTTCACACGAAAGAAACATGAATTTATCAGTTTGAATAGTTCAAAACAGCGTTTTTCTATGTTTTTGCTAGTTTAAAACAGCAGTTTTATCGTGATTTCACAAAAATCCACCGTTTCGAACGAAAGAAACCTGAATTTATCAGTTTGAATAGTTAAAAACTGCGTTTTTCTATGTTTTTGCAAGTTTAAAACAGCAATTTTATCGTCATTTCTCATAAATCGACGTTTCACACGAAAGAAACATGAATTTATCAGTTTGAATAGTTAAAAACAGCGTTTTTCTATGTTTTTGCAAGTTTAAAACAGCAATTTTATCGTCATTTCTCATAAATCGCCGTTTCACACGAAAGAAACATGAATTTGTCAGTTTGAATAGTTCAAAACAGCGTTTTTCTATGTTTTTGCAAGTTTAAAACAGCAATTTTATCGTCATTTCTCATAAATCGCCGTTTCACACGAAAGAAACATGAATTTGTCAGTTTGAATAGTTCAAAACAGCGTTTTTCTATGTTTTTGCAAGTTTAAAACAGCAATTTTATCGTCATTTCTCATAAATCGCCGTTTCACACGAAAGAAACCTGAATTTATCAGTTTGAATAGTTCAAAACAGCGTTTTTCTATGTTTTTGCAAGTTTAAAACAGCAGTTTTATCGTGATTTCACAAAAATCCACCGTTTCGAACGAAAGAAACCTGAATTTATCAGTTTGAATAGTTAAAAACAGCGTTTTTCTATGTTTTTGCAAGTTTAAAACAGCAATTTTATCGTCATTTCTCATAAATCGCCGTTTCACACGAAAGAAACATGAATTTGTCAGTTTGAATAGTTCAAAACAGCGTTTTTCTATGTTTTTTCATGTTTAAAACAGCAATTTTATCGTCATTTCTCATAAATCGCCGTTTCACACGAAAGAAACATGAATTTATCAGTTTGAATAGTTCAAAACAGCGTTTTTCTATGTTTTTGCAAGTTTAAAACAGCAGTTTTATCGTGATTTCACAAAAATCCACCGTTTCGAACGAAAGAAACGTGAATTTATCAGTTTGAATAGTTAAAAACTGCGTTTTTCTATGTTTTTGCAAGTTTAAAACAGCAATTTTATCGTCATTTCTCATAAATCGCCGTTTCACACGAAAGAAACATGAATTTATCAGTTTGAATAGTTAAAAACAGCGTTTTTCTATGTTTTTGCAAGTTTAAAACAGCAATTTTATCGTCATTTCTCATAAATCGCCGTTTCACACGAAAGAAACATGAATATGTCAGTTTGAATAGTTCAAAACAGCGTTTTTCTATGTTTTTTCATGTTTAAAACAGCAATTTTATCGTCATTTCTCATAAATCGCCGTTTCACACGAAAGAAACATGAATTTATCAGTTTGAATAGTTAAAAACAGCGTTTTTCTATGTTTTTGCAAGTTTAAAACAGCAATTTTATCGTCATTTCACATAAATCGCCGTTTCACACGAAAGAAACATGAATTTGTCAGTTTGAATAGTTCAAAACAGCGTTTTTCTATGTTTTTGCAAGTTTAAAACAGCAATTTTATCGTCATTTCTCATAAATCGCCGTTTCACACGAAAGAAACTTGAATTTGTCAGTTTGAATAGTTCAAAACAGCGTTTCTCTATGTTTTTGCAAGTTTAAAATAGCAGTTTTATCGTGATTTCACAAAAATCCACCGTTTCGAACGAAAGAAACCTGAATTTATCAGTTTGAATAGTTAAAAACTGCGTTTTTCTATGTTTTTGCAAGTTTAAAACAGCAATTTTATCGTCATTTCTCATAAATCGCCGTTTCACACGAAAGAAACATGAATTTATCAGTTTGAATAGTTAAAAACAGCGTTTTTCTATGTTTTTGCAAGTTTAAAACAGCAATTTTATCGTCATTTCTCATAAATCGCCATTTCACACGAAAGAAACATGAATTTGTCAGTTTGAATAGTTCAAAACAGCGTTTTTCTATGTTTTTGCAAGTTTAAAACAGCAATTTTATCGTCATTTCTCATAAATCGCCGTTTCACACGAAAGAAACATGAATTTGTCAGTTTGAATAGTTCAAAACAGCGTTTTTCTATGTTTTTTCATGTTTAAAACAGCAATTTTATCGTCATTTCTCATAAATCGCCGTTTCACACGAAAGAAACCTGAATTTATCAGTTTGAATAGTTCAAAACAGCGTTTTTCTATGTTTTTGCAAGTTTAAAACAGCAGTTTTATCGTGATTTCACAAATATCCACCGTTTCGAACGAAAGAAACCTGAATTTATCAGTTTGAATAGTTAAAAACAGCGTTTTTCTATGTTTTTGCAAGTTTAAAACAGCAATTTTATCGTCATTTCTCATAAATCGCCGTTTCACACGAAAGAAACATGAATTTGTCAGTTTGAATAGTTCAAAACAGCGTTTTTCTAAGTTTTTTCATGTTTAAAACAGCAATTTTATCGTCATTTCTCATAAATCGCCGTTTCACCCGAAAGAAACATGAATTTATCAGTTTGAATAGTTCAAAACAGCGTTTTTCTATGTTTTTGCTAGTTTAAAACAGCAGTTTTATCGTGATTTCACAAAAATCCACCGTTTCGAACGAAAGAAACCTGAATTTATCAGTTTGAATAGTTAAAAACTGCGTTTTTCTATGTTTTTGCAAGTTTAAAACAGCAATTTTATCGTCATTTCTCATAAATCGCCGTTTCACACGAAAGAAACATGAATTTATCAGTTTGAATAGTTAAAAACAGCGTTTTTCTATGTTTTTGCAAGTTTAAAACAGCAATTTTATCGTCATTTCACATAAATCGCCGTTTCACACGAAAGAAACATGAATTTGTCAGTTTGAATAGTTCAAAACAGCGTTTTTCTATGTTTTTGCAAGTTTAAAACAGCAATTTTATCGTCGTTTCTCATAAATCGCCGTTTCACACGAAAGAAACTTGAATTTGTCAGTTTGAATAGTTCAAAACAGCGTTTTTCTATGTTTTTGCAAGTTTAAAATAGCAGTTTTATCGTGATTTCACAAAAATCCACCGTTTCGAACGAAAGAAACCTGAATTTATCAGTTTGAATAGTTAAAAACTGCGTTTTTCTATGTTTTTGCAAGTTTAAAACAGCAATTTTATCGTCATTTCTCATAAATCGCCGTTTCACACGAAAGAAACATGAATTTATCAGTTTGAATAGTTAAAAACAGCGTTTTTCTATGTTTTTGCAAGTTTAAAACAGCAATTTTATCGTCATTTCTCATAAATCGCCGTTTCACACGAAAGAAACATGAATTTGTCAGTTTGAATAGTTCAAAACAGCGTTTTTCTATGTTTTTGCAAGTTTAAAACAGCAATTTTATCGTCATTTCTCATAAATCGCCGTTTCACACGAAAGAAACATGAATTTGTCAGTTTGAATAGTTCAAAACAGCGTTTTTCTATGTTTTTTCATGTTTAAAACAGCAATTTTATCGTCATTTCTCATAAATCGCCGTTTCACACGAAAGAAACCTGAATTTATCAGTTTGAATAGTTCAAAACAGCGTTTTTCTATGTTTTTGCAAGTTTAAAACAGCAGTTTTATCGTGATTTCACAAATATCCACCGTTTCGAACGAAAGAAACCTGAATTTATCAGTTTGAATAGTTAAAAACAGCGTTTTTCTATGTTTTTGCAAGTTTAAAACAGCAATTTTATCGTCATTTCTCATAAATCGCCGTTTCACACGAAAGAAACATGAATTTGTTAGTTTGAATAGTTCAAAACAGCGTTTTTCTAAGTTTTTCCATGTTTAAAACAGCAATTTTATCGTCATTTCTCATAAATCGCCGTTTCACACGAAAGAAACATAAATTTATCAGTTTGAATAGTTCAAAACAGCGTTTTTCTATGTTTTTGCTAGTTTAAAACAGCAGTTTTATCGTGATTTCACAAAAATCCACCGTTTCGAACGAAAGAAACCTGAATTTATCAGTTTGAATAGTTAAAAACTGCGTTTTTCTATGTTTTTGCAAGTTTAAAACAGCAGTTTTATCGTGATTTCACAAAAATCCACCGTTTCGAACGAAAGAAACCTGAATTTATCAGTTTGAATAGTTAAAAACTGCGTTTTTCTATGTTTTTGCAAGTTTAAAACAGCAATTTTATCGTCATTTCTCATAAATCGCCGTTTCACACGAAAGAAACATGAATTTATCAGTTTGAATAGTTAAAAACAGCGTTTTTCTATGTTTTTGCAAGTTTAAAACAGCAATTTTATCGTCATTTCTCATAAATCGCCGTTTCACACGAAAGAAACATGAATTTGTCAGTTTGAATAGTTCAAAACAGCGTTTTTCTATGTTTTTTCATGTTTAAAACAGCAATTTTATCGTCATTTCTCATAAATCGCCGTTTCACACGAAAGAAACATGAATTTATCAGTTTGAATAGTTCAAAACAGCGTTTTTCTATGTTTTTGCAAGTGTAAAACAGCAGTTTTATCGTGATTTCACAAAAATCCACCGTTTCGAACGAAAGAAACCTGAATTTATCAGTTTGAATAGTTAAAAACAGCGTTTTTCTATGTTTTTGCAAGTTTAAAACAGCAGTTTTATCGTGATTTCACAAAAATCCACCGTTTCGAACGAAAGAAACCTGAATTTATCAGTTTGAATAGTTAAAAACTGCGTTTTTCTATGTTTTTGCAAGTTTAAAACAGCAATTTTATCGTCATTTCTCATAAATCGCCGTTTCACACGAAAGAAACATGAATTTATCAGTTTGAATAGTTCAAAACAGCGTTTTTCTATGTTTTTGCAAGTTTAAAACAGCAGTTTTATCGTGATTTCACAAAAATCCACCGTTTCGAACGAAAGAAACCTGAATTTATCAGTTTGAATAGTTAAAAACTGCGTTTTTCTATGTTTTTGCAAGTTTAAAACAGCAATTTTATCGTCATTTCTCATAAATCGCCGTTTCACACGAAAGAAACATGAATTTATCAGTTTGAATAGTTAAAAACAGCGTTTTTCTATGTTTTTGCAAGTTTAAAACAGCAATTTTATCGTCATTTCTCATAAATCGCCGTTTCACACGAAAGAAACATGAATTTGTCAGTTTGAATAGTTCAAAACAGCGTTTTTCTATGTTTTTTCATGTTTAAAACAGCAATTTTATCGTCATTTCTCATAAATCGCCGTTTCACACGAAAGAAACATGAATTTATCAGTTTGAATAGTTCAAAACAGCGTTTTTCTATGTTTTTGCAAGTTTAAAACAGCAGTTTTATCGTGATTTCACAAAAATCCACCGTTTCGAACGAAAGAAACCTGAATTTATCAGTTTGAATAGTTAAAAACTGCGTTTTTCTATGTTTTTGCAAGTTTAAAACAGCAATTTTATCGTCATTTCTCATAAATCGCCGTTTCACACGAAAGAAACATGAATTTATCAGTTTGAATAGTTAAAAACAGCGTTTTTCTATGTTTTTGCAAGTTTAAAACAGCAATTTTATCGTCATTTCTCATAAATCGCCGTTTCACACGAAAGAAACATGAATTTGTCAGTTTGAATAGTTCAAAACAGCGTTTTTCTATGTTTTTGCAAGTTTAAAACAGCAATTTTATCGTCATTTCTCATAAATCGCCGTTTCACACGAAAGAAACATGAATTTGTCAGTTTGAATAGTTCAAAACAGCGTTTTTCTATGTTTTTTCATGTTTAAAACAGCAATTTTATCGTCATTTCTCATAAATCGCCGTTTCACACGAAAGAAACCTGAATTTATCAGTTTGAATAGTTCAAAACAGCGTTTTTCTATGTTTTTGCAAGTTTAAAACAGCAGTTTTATCGTGATTTCACAAAAATCCACCGTTTCGAACGAAAGAAACCTGAATTTATCAGTTTGAATAGTTAAAAACAGCGTTTTTCTATGTTTTTGCAAGTTTAAAACAGCAATTTTATCGTCATTTCTCATAAATCGCCGTTTCACACGAAAGAAACATGAATTTGTCAGTTTGAATAGTTCAAAACAGCGTTTTTCTATGTTTTTTCATGTTTAAAACAGCAATTTTATCGTCATTTCTCATAAATCGCCGTTTCACACGAAAGAAACATGAATTTATCAGTTTGAATAGTTCAAAACAGCGTTTTTCTATGTTTTTGCAAGTTTAAAACAGCAGTTTTTTCGTGATTTCACAAAAGTCCACCGTTTCGAACGAAAGAAACCTGAATTTATCAGTTTGAATAAGTTAAAAACTGCGTTTTTCTATGTTTTTGCAAGTTTAAAACAGCAATTTTATCGTCATTTCTCACAAATCGCCGTTTCACACGAAAGAAACATGAATTTATCAGTTTGAATAGTTAAAAACAGCGTTTTTCTATGTTTTTGCAAGTTTAAAACAGCAATTTTATCGTCATTTCTCATAAATCGCCGTTTCACACGAAAGAAACATGAATTTGTCAGTTTGAATAGTTCAAAACAGCGTTTTTCTTTGTTTTTGCAAGTTTAAAACAGCAATTTTATCGTCATTTCTCATAAATCGCCGTTTCACACGAAAGAAACATGAATTTGTCAGTTTGAATAGTTCAAAACAGCGTTTTTCTATGTTTTTTCATGTTTAAAACAGCAATTTTATCGTCATTTCTCATAAATCGCCGTTTCACACGAAAGAATCCTGAATTTATCAGTTTGAATAGTTCAAAACAGCGTTTTTCTATGTTTTTGCAAGTTTAAAACAGCAGTTTTATCGTGATTTCACAAAAATCCACCGTTTCGAACGAAAGAAACCTGAATTTATCAGTTTGAATAGTTAAAAACAGCGTTTTTCTATGTTTTTGCAAGTTTAAAACAGCAATTTTATCGTCATTTCTCATAAATCGCCGTTTCACACGAAAGAAACATGAATTTGTCAGTTTGAATAGTTCAAAACAGCGTTTTTCTATGTTTTTTCATGTTTAAAACAGCAATTTTATCGTCATTTCTCATAAATCGCCGTTTCACACGAAAGAAACATGAATTTATCAGTTTGAATAGTTCAAAACAGCGTTTTTCTATGTTTTTGCAAGTTTAAAACAGCAGTTTTTTCGTGATTTCACAAAAGTCCACCGTTTCGAACGAAAGAAACCTGAATTTATCAGTTTGAATAAGTTAAAAACTGCGTTTTTCTATGTTTTTGCAAGTTTAAAACAGCAATTTTATCGTCATTTCTCACAAATCGCCGTTTCACACGAAAGAAACATGAATTTATCAGTTTGAATAGTTAAAAACAGCGTTTTTCTATGTTTTTGCAAGTTTAAAACAGCAATTTTATCGTCATTTCTCATAAATCGCCGTTTCACACGAAAGAAACATGAATTTGTCAGTTTGAATAGTTCAAAACAGCGTTTTTCTTTGTTTTTGCAAGTTTAAAACAGCAATTTTATCGTCATTTCTCATAAATCGCCGTTTCACACGAAAGAAACATGAATTTGTCAGTTTGAATAGTTCAAAACAGCGTTTTTCTATGTTTTTTCATGTTTAAAACAGCAATTTTATCGTCATTTCTCATAAATCGCCGTTTCACACGAAAGAATCCTGAATTTATCAGTTTGAATAGTTCAAAACAGCGTTTTTCTATGTTTTTGCAAGTTTAAAACAGCAGTTTTATCGTGATTTCACAAAAATCCACCGTTTCGAACGAAAGAAACCTGAATTTATCAGTTTGAATAGTTAAAAACAGCGTTTTTCTATGTTTTTGCAAGATTAAAACAGCATTTTTATCGTCATTTCTCATAAATCGCCGTTTCAGACGAAAGAAACATGAATTTGTCAGTTTGAATAGTTCAAAACAGCGTTTTTCTATGTTTTTTCATGTTTAAAACAGCAATTTTATCGTCATTTCTCATAAATCGCCGTTTCACACGAAAGAAACATGAATTTATCAGTTTGAATAGTTCAAAACAGCGTTTTTCTATGTTTTTGCAAGTTTAAAACAGCAGTTTTATCGTGATTTCACAAAAATCCACCGTTTCGAACGAAAGAAACCTGAATTTATCAGTTTGAATAGTTAAAAACTGCGTTTTTCTATGTTTTTGCAAGTTTATAACAGCAATTTTATCGTCATTTCTCATAAATCGCCGTTTCACACGAAAGAAACATGAATTTGTCAGTTTGAATAGTTCAAAACAGCGTTTTTCTATGTTTTTTCATGTTTAAAACAGCAATTTTATCGTCATTTCTCATAAATCGCCGTTTCACACGAAAGAAACCTGAATTTATCAGTTTGAATAGTTCAAAACAGCGTTTTTCTATGTTTTTGCAAGTTTAAAACAGCAGTTTTATCGTGATTTCACAAAAATCCACCGTTTCGAACGAAAGAGACCTGAATTTATCAGTTTGAATAGTTAAAAACAGCGTTTTTCTATGTTTTTGCAAGTTTAAAACAGCAATTTTATCGTCATTTCTCATAAATCGCCGTTTCACACGAAAGAAACATGAATTTGTCAGTTTGAATAGTTCAAAACAGCGTTTTTCTATGTTTTTTCATGTTTAAAACAACAATTTTATCGTCATTTCTCATAAATCGCCGTTTCACACGAAAGAAACATGAATTTATCAGTTTGAATAGTTCAAAACAGCGTTTTTCTATGTTTTTGCAAGTTTAAAACAGCAGTTTTATCGTGATTTCACAAAAATCCACCGTTTCGAACGAAAGAAACCTGAATTTATCAGTTTGAATAGTTAAAAACTGCGTTTTTCTTTGTTTTTGCAAGTTTAAAACAGCAATTTTATCGTCATTTCTCATAAATCGCCGTTTCACACGAAAGAAACATGAATTTATCAGTTTGAATAGTTAAAAACAGCGTTTTTCTATGTTTTTGCAAGTTTAAAACAGCAATTTTATCGTCATTTCTCATAAATCGCCGTTTCACACGAAAGAAACATGAATTTGTCAGTTTGAATAGTTAAAAACAGCGTTTTTCTATGTTTTTTCATGTTTAAAACAGCAATTTTATCGTCATTTCTCATAAATCGCCGTTTCACACGAAAGAAACCTGAATTTATCAGTTTGAATAGTTCAAAACAGCGTTTTTCTATGTTTTTGCAAGTTTGAAACAGCAGTTTTATCGTGATTTCACAAAAATCCACCGTTTCGAACGAAAGAAACCTGAATTTATCAGTTTGAATAGTTAAAAACAGCGTTTTTCTATGTTTTTGCAAGTTTAAAACAGCATTTTTATCGTCATTTCTCATAAATCGCCGTTTCACACGAAAGAAACATGAATTTGTCAGTTTGAATAGTTCAAAACAGCGTTTTTCTATGTTTTTTCATGTTTAAAACAGCAATTTTATCGTCATTTCTCATAAATCGCCGTTTCACACGAAAGAAACATGAATTTATCAGTTTGAATAGTTCAAAACAGCGTTTTTCTATGTTTTTGCAAGTTTAAAACAGCAGTTTTATCGTGATTTCACAAAAATCCACCGTTTCGAACGAAAGAAACCTGAATTTATCAGTTTGAATAGTTAAAAACTGCGTTTTTCTATGTTTTTGCAAGTTTAAAACAGCAATTTTATCGTCATTTCTCATAAATCGCCGTTTCACACGAAAGAAACATGAATTTATCAGTTTGAATAGTTAAAAACAGCGTTTTTCTATGTTTTTGCAAGTTTAAAACAGCAATTTTATCGTCATTTCTCATAAATCGCCGTTTCACACGAAAGAAACATGAATTTGTCAGTTTTAATAGTTCAAAACAGCGTTTTTCTATGTTTTTGCAAGTTTAAAACAGCAATTTTATCGTCATTTCTCATAAATCGCCGTTTCACGCGAAAGAAACATGAATTTGTCAGTTTGAATAGTTCAAAACAGCGTTTTTCTATGTTTTTTCATGTTTAAAACAGCAATTTTATCGTCATTTCTCATAAATCGCCGTTTCACACGAAAGAAACCTGAATTTATCAGTTTGAATAGTTCAAAACAGCGTTTTTCTATGTTTTTGCAAGTTTAAAACAGCAGTTTTATCGTGATTTCACAAAAATCCACCGTTTCGAACGAAAGAGACCTGAATTTATCAGTTTGAATAGTTAAAAACAGCGTTTTTCTATGTTTTTGCAAGTTTAAAACAGCAATTTTATCGTCATTTCTCATAAATCGCCGTTTCACACGAAAGAAACATGAATTTGTCAGTTTGAATAGTTCAAAACAGCGTTTTTCTATGTTTTTTCATGTTTAAAACAACAATTTTATCGTCATTTCTCATAAATCGCCGTTTCACACGAAAGAAACATGAATTTATCAGTTTGAATAGTTCAAAACAGCGTTTTTCTATGTTTTTGCAAGTTTAAAACAGCAGTTTTATCGTGATTTCACAAAAATCCACCGTTTCGAACGAAAGAAACCTGAATTTATCAGTTTGAATAGTTAAAAACTGCGTTTTTCTTTGTTTTTGCAAGTTTAAAACAGCAATTTTATCGTCATTTCTCATAAATCGCCGTTTCACACGAAAGAAACATGAATTTATCAGTTTGAATAGTTAAAAACAGCGTTTTTCTATGTTTTTGCAAGTTTAAAACAGCAATTTTATCGTCATTTCTCATAAATCGCCGTTTCACACGAAAGAAACATGAATTTGTCAGTTTGAATAGTTAAAAACAGCGTTTTTCTATGTTTTTTCATGTTTAAAACAGCAATTTTATCGTCATTTCTCATAAATCGCCGTTTCACACGAAAGAAACCTGAATTTATCAGTTTGAATAGTTCAAAACAGCGTTTTTCTATGTTTTTGCAAGTTTGAAACAGCAGTTTTATCGTGATTTCACAAAAATCCACCGTTTCGAACGAAAGAAACCTGAATTTATCAGTTTGAATAGTTAAAAACAGCGTTTTTCTATGTTTTTGCAAGTTTAAAACAGCATTTTTATCGTCATTTCTCATAAATCGCCGTTTCACACGAAAGAAACATGAATTTGTCAGTTTGAATAGTTCAAAACAGCGTTTTTCTATGTTTTTTCATGTTTAAAACAGCAATTTTATCGTCATTTCTCATAAATCGCCGTTTCACACGAAAGAAACATGAATTTATCAGTTTGAATAGTTCAAAACAGCGTTTTTCTATGTTTTTGCAAGTTTAAAACAGCAGTTTTATCGTGATTTCACAAAAATCCACCGTTTCGAACGAAAGAAACCTGAATTTATCAGTTTGAATAGTTAAAAACTGCGTTTTTCTATGTTTTTGCAAGTTTAAAACAGCAATTTTATCGTCATTTCTCATAAATCGCCGTTTCACACGAAAGAAACATGAATTTATCAGTTTGAATAGTTAAAAACAGCGTTTTTCTATGTTTTTGCAAGTTTAAAACAGCAATTTTATCGTCATTTCTCATAAATCGCCGTTTCACACGAAAGAAACATGAATTTGTCAGTTTTAATAGTTCAAAACAGCGTTTTTCTATGTTTTTGCAAGTTTAAAACAGCAATTTTATCGTCATTTCTCATAAATCGCCGTTTCACGCGAAAGAAACATGAATTTGTCAGTTTGAATAGTTCAAAACAGCGTTTTTCTATGTTTTTTCATGTTTAAAACAGCAATTTTATCGTCATTTCTCATAAATCGCCGTTTCACACGAAAGAAACCTGAATTTATCAGTTTGAATAGTTCAAAACAGCGTTTTTCTATGTTTTTGCAAGTTTAAAACAGCAGTTTTATCGTGATTTCACAAAAATCCACCGTTTCGAACGAAAGAAACCTGAATTTATCAGTTTGAATAGTTAAAAACAGCGTTTTTCTATGTTTTTGCAAGTTTAAAACAGCAATTTTATCGTCATTTCTCATAAATCGCCGTTTCACACGAAAGAAACATGAATTTGTCAGTTTGAATAGTTCAAAACAGCGTTTTTCTATGTTTTTGCAAGTTTAAAACAGCAATTTTATCGTCATTTCTCATAAATCGCCGTTTCACACGAAAGAAACATGAATTTGTCAGTTTGAATATTTCAAAACAGCGTTTTTCTATGTTTTTGCAAGTTTAAAACAGCAATTTTATCGTCATTTCTCATAAATCGCCGTTTCACACGAAAGAAACATGAATTTTCAGTTTGAATAGTTCAAAACAGCGTTTTTCTATGTTTTTTCATGTTTAAAACAGCAATTTTATCGTCATTTCTCATAAATCGCCGTTTCACACGAAAGAAACATGAATTTATCAGTTTGAATAGTTCAAAACAGCGTTTTTCTATGTTTTTGCTAGTTTAAAACAGCAGTTTTATCGTGATTTCACAAAAATCCACCGTTTCGAACGAAAGAAACCTGAATTTATCAGTTTGAATAGTTAAAAACTGCGTTTTTCTATGTTTTTGCAAGTTTAAAACAGCAATTTTATCGTCATTTCTCATAAATCGCCGTTTCACACGAAAGAAACATGAATTTATCAGTTTGAATAGTTAAAAACAGCGTTTTTCTATGTTTTTGCAAGTTTAAAACAGCAATTTTATCGTCATTTCTCATAAATCGCCGTTTCACACGAAAGAAACATGAATTTGTCAGTTTGAATAGTTCAAAACAGCGTTTTTCTATGTTTTTGCAAGTTTAAAACAGCAATTTTATCGTCATTTCTCATAAATCGCCGTTTCACACGAAAGAAACATGAATTTGTGAGTTTGAATAGTTCAAAACAGCGTTTTTCTATGTTTTTTCATGTTTAAAACAGCAATTTTATCGTCATTTCTCATAAATCGCCGTTTCACACGAAAGAAACCTGAATTTATCAGTTTGAATAGTTCAAAACAGCGTTTTTCTATGTTTTTGCAAGTTTAAAACAGCAATTTTATCGTCAATTCTCATAAATCGCCGTTTCACACGAAAGAAACATAAATTTGTCAGTTTGAATAGTTCAAAACAGCGTTTTTCTATGTTTTTTCATGTTTAAAACAGCAATTTTATCGTCATTTCTCATAAATCGCCGTTTCACACGAAAGAAACATGAATTTATCAGTTTGAATAGTTCAAAACAGCGTTTTTCTATGTTTTTGCAAGTTTAAAACAGCAGTTTTATCGTGATTTCACAAAAATCCACCGTTTCGAACGAAAGAAACCTGAATTTATCAGTTTGAATAGTTAAAAACTGCGTTTTTCTATGTTTTTGCAAGTTTAAAACAGCAATTTTATCGTCATTTCTCATAAATCGCCGTTTCACACGAAAGAAACATAAATTTATCAGTCTGAATAGTTAAAAACAGCGTTTTTCTATGTTTTTGCAAGTTTAAAACAGCAATTTTATCGTCATTTCTCATAAATCGCCGTTTCACACGAAAGAAACATGAATTTGTCAGTTTGAATAGTTCAAAACAGCGTTTTTCTATGTTTTTTCATGTTTAAAACAGCAATTTTATCGTCATTTCTCATAAATCGCCGTTTCACACGAAAGAAACATGAATTTATCAGTATGAATAGTTCAAAACAGCGTTTTTCTATGTTTTTGCAAGTTTAAAACAGCAGTTTTATCGTGATTTCACAAAAATCCACCGTTTCGAACGAAAGAAACCTGAATTTATCAGTTTGAATAGTTAAAAACTGCGTTTTTCTGTGTTTTTGCAAGTTTAAAACAGCAATTTTATCGTCATTTCTCATAAATCGCCGTTTCACACAAAAGAAACATGAATTTATCAGTTTGAATAGTTCAAAACAGCGTTTTTCTATGTTTTTGCAAGTTTAAAACAGCAATTTTATCGTCATTTCTCATAAATCGCCGTTTCACACGAAAGAAACATGAATTTGTCAGTTTGAATAGTTCAAAACAGCGTTTTTCTATGTTTTTTCATGTTTAAAACAGCAATTTTATCGTCATTTCTCATAAATCGCCGTTTCACACGAAACAAACCTGAATTTATCAGTTTGAATAGTTCAAAACAGCGTTTTTCTATGTTTTTGCAAGTTTAAAACAGCAGTTTTATCGTGATTTCACAAAAATCCACCGTTTCGAACGAAAGAAACCTGAATTTATCAGTTTGAATAGTTAAAAACAGCGTTGTTCTATGTTTTGGCAAGTTTAAAACAGCAATTTTATCGTCATTTCTCATAAATCGCCGTTTCACACGAAAGAAACATGAATTTGTCAGTTTGAATAGTTCAAAACAGCGTTTTTCTATGTTTTTGCAAGTTTAAAACAGCAATTTTATCGTCATTTCTCATAAATCGCCGTTTCACACGAAAGAAACATGAATTTGTCAGTTTGAATAGTTCAAAACAGCGTTTTTCTATGTTTTTTCATGTTTAAAACAGCAATTTTATCGTCATTTCTCATAAATCGCCGTTTCACACGAAAGAAACCTGAATTTATCAGTTTGAATAGTTCAAAACAGCGTTTTTCTATGTTTTTGCAAGTTTAAAACAGCAGTTTTATCGTGATTTCACAAAAATCCACCGTTTCGAACGAAAGAAACCTGAATTTATCAGTTTGAATAGTTAAAAACTGCGTTTTTCTATGTTTTTGCAAGTTTAAAACAGCAATTTTATCGTCATTTCTCATAAATCGCCGTTTCACACGAAAGAAACATAAATTTATCAGTCTGAATAGTTAAAAACAGCGTTTTTCTATGTTTTTGCAAGTTTAAAACAGCAATTGTATCGTCATTTCTCATAAATCGCCGTTTCACACGAAAGAAACATGAATTTGTCAGTTTGAATAGTTCAAAACAGCGTTTTTCTATGTTTTTTCATGTTTAAAACAGCAATTTTATCGTCATTTCTCATAAATCGCCGTTTCACACGAAAGAAACATGAATTTATCAGTTTGAATAGTTCAAAACTGCGTTTTTCTATGTTTTTGCAAGTTTAAAACAGCAATTTTATCGTCATTTCTCATAAATCGCCGTTTCACACGAAAGAAACATGAATTTGTCAGTTTGAATAGTTCAAAACAGCGTTTTTCTATGTTTTTTCATGTTTAAAACAGCAATTTTATCGTCGTTTCTCATAAATCGCCGTTTCACACGAAAGAAACCTGAATTTATCAGTTTGAATAGTTCAAAACAGCGTTTTTCTATGTTTTTGCAAGTTTAAAACAGCAGTTTTATCGTGATTTCACAAAAATCCACCGTTTCGAACGAAAGAGACCTGAATTTATCAGTTTGAATAGTTAAAAACAGCGTTTTTCTATGTTTTTGCAAGTTTAAAACAGCAATTTTATCGTCATTTCTCATAAATCGCCGTTTCACACGAAAGAAACATGAATTTGTCAGTTTGAATAGTTCAAAACAGCGTTTTTCTATGTTTTTTCATGTTTAAAACAACAATTTTATCGTCATTTCTCATAAATCGCCGTTTCACACGAAAGAAACATGAATTTATCAGTTTGAATAGTTCAAAACAGCGTTTTTCTATGTTTTTGCAAGTTTAAAACAGCAGTTTTATCGTGATTTCACAAAAATCCACCGTTTCGAACGAAAGAAACCTGAATTTATCAGTTTGAATAGTTAAAAACTGCGTTTTTCTTTGTTTTTGCAAGTTTAAAACAGCAATTTTATCGTCATTTCTCATAAATCGCCGTTTCACACGAAAGAAACATGAATTTATCAGTTTGAATAGTTAAAAACAGCGTTTTTCTATGTTTTTGCAAGTTTAAAACAGCAATTTTATCGTCATTTCTCATAAATCGCCGTTTCACACGAAAGAAACATGAATTTGTCAGTTTGAATAGTTAAAAACAGCGTTTTTCTATGTTTTTTCATGTTTAAAACAGCAATTTTATCGTCATTTCTCATAAATCGCCGTTTCACACGAAAGAAACCTGAATTTATCAGTTTGAATAGTTCAAAACAGCGTTTTTCTATGTTTTTGCAAGTTTGAAACAGCAGTTTTATCGTGATTTCACAAAAATCCACCGTTTCGAACGAAAGAAACCTGAATTTATCAGTTTGAATAGTTAAAAACAGCGTTTTTCTATGTTTTTGCAAGTTTAAAACAGCATTTTTATCGTCATTTCTCATAAATCGCCGTTTCACACGAAAGAAACATGAATTTGTCAGTTTGAATAGTTCAAAACAGCGTTTTTCTATGTTTTTTCATGTTTAAAACAGCAATTTTATCGTCATTTCTCATAAATCGCCGTTTCACACGAAAGAAACATGAATTTATCAGTTTGAATAGTTCAAAACAGCGTTTTTCTATGTTTTTGCAAGTTTAAAACAGCAGTTTTATCGTGATTTCACAAAAATCCACCGTTTCGAACGAAAGAAACCTGAATTTATCAGTTTGAATAGTTAAAAACTGCGTTTTTCTATGTTTTTGCAAGTTTAAAACAGCAATTTTATCGTCATTTCTCATAAATCGCCGTTTCACACGAAAGAAACATGAATTTATCAGTTTGAATAGTTAAAAACAGCGTTTTTCTATGTTTTTGCAAGTTTAAAACAGCAATTTTATCGTCATTTCTCATAAATCGCCGTTTCACACGAAAGAAACATGAATTTGTCAGTTTTAATAGTTCAAAACAGCGTTTTTCTATGTTTTTGCAAGTTTAAAACAGCAATTTTATCGTCATTTCTCATAAATCGCCGTTTCACGCGAAAGAAACATGAATTTGTCAGTTTGAATAGTTCAAAACAGCGTTTTTCTATGTTTTTTCATGTTTAAAACAGCAATTTTATCGTCATTTCTCATAAATCGCCGTTTCACACGAAAGAAACCTGAATTTATCAGTTTGAATAGTTCAAAACAGCGTTTTTCTATGTTTTTGCAAGTTTAAAACAGCAGTTTTATCGTGATTTCACAAAAATCCACCGTTTCGAACGAAAGAAACCTGAATTTATCAGTTTGAATAGTTAAAAACAGCGTTTTTCTATGTTTTTGCAAGTTTAAAACAGCAATTTTATCGTCATTTCTCATAAATCGCCGTTTCACACGAAAGAAACATGAATTTGTCAGTTTGAATAGTTCAAAACAGCGTTTTTCTATGTTTTTGCAAGTTTAAAACAGCAATTTTATCGTCATTTCTCATAAATCGCCGTTTCACACGAAAGAAACATGAATTTGTCAGTTTGAATATTTCAAAACAGCGTTTTTCTATGTTTTTGCAAGTTTAAAACAGCAATTTTATCGTCATTTCTCATAAATCGCCGTTTCACACGAAAGAAACATGAATTTGTGAGTTTGAATAGTTCAAAACAGCGTTTTTCTATGTTTTTTCATGTTTAAAACAGCAATTTTATCGTCATTTCTCATAAATCGCCGTTTCACACGAAAGAAACCTGAATTTATCAGTTTGAATAGTTCAAAACAGCGTTTTTCTATGTTTTTGCAAGTTTAAAACAGCAGTTTTATCGTGATTTCACAAAAATCCACCGTTTCGAACGAAAGAAACCTGAATTTATCAGTTTGAATAGTTAAAAACAGCGTTTTTCTATGTTTTTGCAAGTTTAAAACAGCAATTTTATCGTCAATTCTCATAAATCGCCGTTTCACACGAAAGAAACATAAATTTGTCAGTTTGAATAGTTCAAAACAGCGTTTTTCTATGTTTTTTCATGTTTAAAACAGCAATTTTATCGTCATTTCTCATAAATCGCCGTTTCACACGAAAGAAACATGAATTTATCAGTTTGAATAGTTCAAAACAGCGTTTTTCTATGTTTTTGCAAGTTTAAAACAGCAGTTTTATCGTGATTTCACAAAAATCCACCGTTTCGAACGAAAGAAACCTGAATTTATCAGTTTGAATAGTTAAAAACTGCGTTTTTCTATGTTTTTGCAAGTTTAAAACAGCAATTTTATCGTCATTTCTCATAAATCGCCGTTTCACACGAAAGAAACATAAATTTATCAGTCTGAATAGTTAAAAACAGCGTTTTTCTATGTTTTTGCAAGTTTAAAACAGCAATTTTATCGTCATTTCTCATAAATCGCCGTTTCACACGAAAGAAACATGAATTTGTCAGTTTGAATAGTTCAAAACAGCGTTTTTCTATGTTTTTTCATGTTTAAAACAGCAATTTTATCGTCATTTCTCATAAATCGCCGTTTCACACGAAAGAAACATGAATTTATCAGTATGAATAGTTCAAAACAGCGTTTTTCTATGTTTTTGCAAGTTTAAAACAGCAGTTTTATCGTGATTTCACAAAAATCCACCGTTTCGAACGAAAGAAACCTGAATTTATCAGTTTGAATAGTTAAAAACTGCGTTTTTCTGTGTTTTTGCAAGTTTAAAACAGCAATTTTATCGTCATTTCTCATAAATCGCCGTTTCACACAAAAGAAACATGAATTTATCAGTTTGAATAGTTCAAAACAGCGTTTTTCTATGTTTTTGCAAGTTTAAAACAGCAATTTTATCGTCATTTCTCATAAATCGCCGTTTCACACGAAAGAAACATGAATTTGTCAGTTTGAATAGTTCAAAACAGCGTTTTTCTATGTTTTTTCATGTTTAAAACAGCAATTTTATCGTCATTTCTCATAAATCGCCGTTTCACACGAAAGAAACCTGAATTTATCAGTTTGAATAGTTCAAAACAGCGTTTTTCTATGTTTTTGCAAGTTTAAAACAGCAGTTTTATCGTGATTTCACAAAAATCCACCGTTTCGAACGAAAGAAACCTGAATTTATCAGTTTGAATAGTTAAAAACAGCGTTGTTCTATGTTTTGGCAAGTTTAAAACAGCAATTTTATCGTCATTTCTCATAAATCGCCGTTTCACACGAAAGAAACATGAATTTGTCAGTTTGAATAGTTCAAAACAGCGTTTTTCTATGTTTTTGCAAGTTTAAAACAGCAATTTTATCGTCATTTCTCATAAATCGCCGTTTCACACGAAAGAAACATGAATTTGTCAGTTTGAATAGTTCAAAACAGCGTTTTTCTATGTTTTTTCATGTTTAAAACAGCAATTTTATCGTCATTTCTCATAAATCGCCGTTTCACACGAAAGAAACCTGAATTTATCAGTTTGAATAGTTCAAAACAGCGTTTTTCTATGTTTTTGCAAGTTTAAAACAGCAGTTTTATCGTGATTTCACAAAAATCCACCGTTTCGAACGAAAGAAACCTGAATTTATCAGTTTGAATAGTTAAAAACTGCGTTTTTCTATGTTTTTGCAAGTTTAAAACAGCAATTTTATCGTCATTTCTCATAAATCGCCGTTTCACACGAAAGAAACATAAATTTATCAGTCTGAATAGTTAAAAACAGCGTTTTTCTATGTTTTTGCAAGTTTAAAACAGCAATTTTATCGTCATTTCTCATAAATCGCCGTTTCACACGAAAGAAACATGAATTTGTCAGTTTGAATAGTTCAAAACAGCGTTTTTCTATGTTTTTTCATGTTTAAAACAGCAATTTTATCGTCATTTCTCATAAATCGCCGTTTCACACGAAAGAAACATGAATTTATCAGTTTGAATAGTTCAAAACAGCGTTTTTCTATGTTTTTGCAAGTTTAAAACAGCAGTTTTATCGTGATTTCACAAAAATCCACCGTTTCGAACGAAAGAAACCTGAATTTATCAGTTTGAATAGTTAAAAACTGCGTTTTTCTATGTTTTTGCAAGTTTAAAACAGCAATTTTATCGTCATTTCTCATAAATCGCCGTTTCACACGAAAGAAACATGAATTTATCAGTTTGAATAGTTAAAAACAGCGTTTTTCTATGTTTTTGCAAGTTTAAAACAGCAATTTTATCGTCATTTCTCATAAATCGCCGTTTCACACGAAAGAAACCTGAATTTATCAGTTTGAATAGTTCAAAACAGAGTTTTTCTATGTTTTTGCAAGTTTAAAACAGCAGTTTTATCGTGATTTCACAAAAATCCACCGTTTCGAACGAAAGAAACCTGAATTTATCAGTTTGAATAGTTAAAAACAGCGTTTTTCTATGTTTTTGCAAGTTTAAAACAGCAATTTTATCGTCATTTCTCATAAATCGCCGTTTCACACGAAAGAAATATGAATTTGTCAGTTTGAATAGTTCAAAACAGCGTTTTTCTATGTTTTTTCATGTTTAAAACAGCAATTTTATCGTCATTTCTCATAAATCGCCGTTTCACACGAAAGAAACATGAATTTATCAGTTTGAATAGTTCAAAACAGCGTTTTTCTATGTTTTTGCAAGTTTAAAACAGCAATTTTATCGTCATTTCTCATAAATCGCCGTTTCACACGAAAGAAACATGAATTTATCAGTTTGAATAGTTAAAAACAGCGTTTTTCTATGTTTTTGCAAGTTTAAAACAGCAATTTTATCGTCATTTCTCATAAATCGCCGTTTCACACGAAAGAAACATGAATTTGTCAGTTTGAATAGTTCAAAACAGCGTTTTTCTATGTTTTTTCATGTTTAAAACAGCAATTTTATCGTCATTTCTCATAAATCGCCGTTTCACACGAAAGAAACCTGAATTTATGAGTTTGAATAGTTCAAAACAGCGTTTTTCTATGTTTTTGCAAGTTTAAAACAGCAGTTTTATCGTGATTTCACAAAAATCCACCGTTTCGAACGAAAGAAACCTGAATTTATCAGTTTGAATAGTTAAAAACAGCGTTTTTCTATGTTTTTGCAAGTTTATACAGCAATTTTATCGTCATTTCTCATAAATCGCCGTTTCACACGAAAGAAACATGAATTTGTCAGTTTGAATAGTTCAAAACAGCGTTTTTCTATGTTTTTGCAAGTTTAAAACAGCAATTTTATCGTCATTTCTCATAAATCGCCGTTTCACACGAAAGAAACATGAATTTGTCAGTTTGAATAGTTCAAAACAGCGTTTTTCTATGTTTTTTTATGTTTAAAACAGCAATTTTATCGTCATTTCTCATAAATCGCCGTTTCACACAAAAGAAACCTGAATTTATCAGTTTGAATAGTTCAAAACAGCGTTTTTCTATGTTTTTGCAAGTTTAAAACAGCAGTTTTATCGTGATTTCACAAAAATCCACCGTTTCGAACGAAAGAAACCTGAATTTATCAGTTTGAATAGTTAAAAACTGCGTTTTTCTATGTTTTTGCAAGTTTAAAACAGCAATTTTATCGTCATTTCTCATAAATCGCCGTTTCACACGAAAGAAACATGAATTTATCAGTTTGAATAGTTAAAAACAGCGTTTTTCTATGTTTTTGCAAGTTTAAAACAGCAATTTTAACGTCATTTCTCATAAATCGCCGTTTCACACGAAAGAAACCTGAATTTATCAGTTTGAATAGTTCAAAACAGCGTTTTTCTATGTTTTTGCAAGTTTAAAACAGCAGTTTTATCGTGATTTCACAAAAATCCACCGTTTCGAACGAAAGAAACCTGAATTTATCAGTTTGAATAGTTAAAAACAGCGTTTTTCTATGTTTTTGCAAGTTTAAAACAGCAATTTTATCGTCATTTCTCATAAATCGCCGTTTCACACGAAAGAAACATGAATTTGTCAGTTTGAATAGTTCAAAACAGCGTTTTCCTATGTTTTTTCATGTTTAAAACAGCAATTTTATCGTCATTTCTCATAATTCGCCGTTTCACACGAAAGAAACATGAATTTATCAGTTCGAATAGTTCAAAACAGCGTTTTTCTATGTTTTTGCAAGTTTAAAACAGCAATTTTATCGTCATTTCTCATAAATCGCCGTTTCACACGAAAGAAACATGAATTTATCAGTTTGAATAGTTAAAAACAGCGTTTTTCTATGTTTTTGCAAGTTTAAAACAGCAATTTTATCGTCATTTCTCATAAATCGCCGTTTCACACGAAAGAAACATGAATTTGTCAGTTTGAATAGTTCAAAACCGCGTTTTTCTATGTTTTTGCAAGTTTAAAACAGCAATTTTATCGTCATTTCTCATAAGTCGCCGTTTCACACGAAAGAAACATGAATTTGTCAGTTTGAATAGTTCAAAACAGCGTTTTTCTATGTTTTTTCATGTTTAAAACAGCAATTTTATCGTCATTTCTCATAAATCGCCGTTTCAAACGAAAGAAACCTGAATTTATCAGTTTGAATAGTTCAAAACAGCGTTTTTCTATGTTTTTGCAAGTTTAAAACAGCAGTTTTATCGTGATTTCACAAAAATCCACCGTTTCGAACGAAAGAAACCTGAATTTGTCAGTTTGAATAGTTCAAAACAGCGTTTTTCTATGTTTTTTCATGTTTAAAACAGCAATTTTATCGTCATTTCTCATAAATCGCCGTTTCACACGAAAGAAACATGAATTTATCAGTTTGAATAGTTCAAAACAGCGTTTTTCTATGTTTTTGCAAGTTTAAAACAGCAGTTTTATCGTGATTTCACAAAAATCCACCGTTTCGAACGAAAGAAACCTGAATTTATCAGTTTGAATAGTTAAAAACTGCGTTTTTCTATGTTTTTGCAAGTTTAAAACAGCAATTTTATCGTCATTTCTCATAAATCGCCGTTTCACACGAAATAAACATGAATTTATCAGTTTGAATAGTTAAAAACAGCGTTTTTCTATGTTTTTGCAAGTTTAAAACAGCAATTTTATCGTCATTTCTCATAAATCGCCGTTTCACACGAAAGAAACCTGAATTTATCAGTTTGAATAGTTCAAAACAGCGTTTTTCTATGTTTTTGCAAGTTTAAAACAGCAGTTTTATCGTGATTTCACAAAAATCCACCGTTTCGAACGAAAGAAACCTGAATTTATCAGTTTGAATAGTTAAAAACAGCGTTTTTCTATGTTTTTGCAAGTTTAAAACAGCAATTTTATCGTCATTTCTCATAAATCGCCGTTTCACACGAAAGAAATATGAATTTGTCAGTTTGAATAGTTCAAAACAGCGTTTTTCTATGTTTTTTCATGTTTAAAACAGCAATTTTATCGTCATTTCTCATAAATCGCCGTTTCACACGAAAGAAACATGAATTTATCAGTTTGAATAGTTCAAAACAGCGTTTTTCTATGTTTTTGCAAGTTTAAAACAGCAATTTTATCGTCATTTCTCATAAATCGCCGTTTCACACGAAAGAAACATGAATTTATCAGTTTGAATAGTTAAAAACAGCGTTTTTCTATGTTTTTGCAAGTTTAAAACAGCAATTTTATCGTCATTTCTCATAAATCGCCGTTTCACACGAAAGAAACATGAATTTGTCAGTTTGAATAGTTAAAAACAGCGTTTTTCTATGTTTTTGCAAGTTTAAAACAGCAATTTTATCGTCATTTCTCATAAATCGCCGTTTCACACGAAAGAAACATGAATTTGTCAGTTTGAATAGTTCAAAACAGCGTTTTTCTATGTTTTTTCATGTTTAAAACAGCAATTTTATCGTCATTTCTCATAAATCGCCGTTTCAAACGAAAGAAACCTGAATTTATCAGTTTGAATAGTTCAAAACAGCGTTTTTCTATGTTTTTGCAAGTTTAAAACAGCAGTTTTATCGTGATTTCACAAAAATCCACCGTTTCGAACGAAAGAAACCTGAATTTATCAGTTTAAATAGTTAAAAACAGCGTTTTTCTATGTTTTTTCATGTTTAAAACAGCAATTTTATCGTCATTTCTCATAAATCGCCGTTTCACACGAAAGAAACATGAATTTGTCAGTTTGAATAGTTCAAAACAGCGTTTTCCTATGTTTTTTCATGTTTAAAACAGCAATTTTATCGTCATTTCTCATAATTCGCCGTTTCACACGAAAGAAACATGAATTTATCAGTTCGAATAGTTCAAAACAGCGTTTTTCTATGTTTTTGCAAGTTTAAAACAGCAATTTTATCGTCATTTCTCATAAATCGCCGTTTCACACGAAAGAAACATGAATTTGTCAGTTTGAATAGTTCAAAACAGCGTTTTCCTATGTTTTTTCATGTTTAAAACAGCAATTTTATCGTCATTTCTCATAATTCGCCGTTTCACACGAAAGAAACATGAATTTATCAGTTCGAATAGTTCAAAACAGCGTTTTTCTATGTTTTTGCAAGTTTAAAACAGCAATTTTATCGTCATTTCTCATAAGTCGCCGTTTCACACGAAAGAAACATGAATTTGTCAGTTTGAATAGTTCAAAACAGCGTTTTTCTATGTTTTTTCATGTTTAAAACAGCAATTTTATCGTCATTTCTCATAAATCGCCGTTTCAAACGAAAGAAACCTGAATTTATCAGTTTGAATAGTTCAAAACAGCGTTTTTCTATGTTTTTGCAAGTTTAAAACAGCAGTTTTATCGTGATTTCACAAAAATCCACCGTTTCGAACGAAAGAAACCTGAATTTATCAGTTTATATAGTTAAAAACAGCGTTTTTCTATGTTTTTTCATGTTTAAAACAGTAATTTTATCGTCATTTCTCATAAATCGCCGTTTCACACGAAAGAAACATGAATTTATCAGTTTGAATAGTTAAAAACAGCGTTTTTCTATGTTTTTGCAAGTTTAAAACAGCAATTTTATCGTCATTTCTCATAAATCGCCGTTTCACACGAAAGAAACATGAATTTGTCAGTTTGAATAGTTCAAAACCGCGTTTTTCTATGTTTTTTCAAGTTTAAAACAGCAATTTTATCGTCATTTCTCATAAATCGCCGATTCACACGAAAGAAACATGAATTTGTCAGTTTGAATAGTTCAAAACAGCGTTTTTCTATGTTTTTTCATGTTTAAAACAGCAATTTTATCGTCATTTCTCATAAATCGCCGTTTCACACGAAAGAAACATGAATTTATCAGTTTGAATAGTTCAAAACAGCGTTTTTCTATGTTTTTGCAAGTTTAAAACAGCAGTTTTATCGTGATTTCACAAAAATCCACCGTTTCGAACGAAAGAAACCTGAATTTATCAGTTTGAATAGTTAAAAACTGCGTTTTTCTATGTTTTTGCAAGTTTAAAACAGCAATTTTATCGTCATTTCTCATAAATCGCCGTTTCACACGAAATAAACATGAATTTATCAGTTTGAATAGTTAAAAACAGCGTTTTTCTATGTTTTTGCAAGTTTAAAACAGCAATTTTATCGTCATTTCTCATAAATCGCCGTTTCACACGAAAGAAACATGAATTTGTCAGTTTGAATAGTTAAAAACAGCGTTTTTCTATGTTTTTGCAAGTTTAAAACAGCAATTTTATCGTCATTTCTCATAAATCGCCGTTTCACACGAAAGAAACATAAATTTGTCAGTTTGAATAGTTCAAAACAGCGTTTTTCTATGTTTTTTCATGTTTAAAACAGCAATTTTATCGTCATTTCTCATAAATCGCCGTTTCAAACGAAAGAAACCTGAATTTATCAGTTTGAATAGTTCAAAACAGCGTTTTTCTATGTTTTTGCAAGTTTAAAACAGCAGTTTTATCGTGATTTCACAAAAATCCACCGTTTCGAACGAAAGAAACCTGAATTTATCAGTTTAAATAGTTAAAAACAGCGTTTTTCTATGTTTTTTCATGTTTAAAACAGCAATTTTATCGTCATTTCTCATAAATCGCCGTTTCACACGAAAGAAACATGAATTTATCAGTTTGAATAGTTAAAAACAGCGTTTTTCTATGTTTTTGCAAGTTTAAAACAGCAATTTTATCGTCATTTCTCATAAATCGCCGTTTCACACGAAAGAAACATGAATTTGTCAGTTTGAATAGTTCAAAACCGCGTTTTTCTATGTTTTTTCAAGTTTAAAACAGCAATTTTATCGTCATTTCTCATAAATCGCCGATTCACACGAAAGAAACATGAATTTGTCAGTTTGAATAGTTCAAAACAGCGTTTTTCTATGTTTTTTCATGTTTAAAACAGCAATTTTATCGTCATTTCTCATAAATCGCCGTTTCACACGAAAGAAACATGAATTTATCAGTTTGAATAGTTCAAAACAGCGTTTTTCTATGTTTTTGCAAGTTTAAAACAGCAGTTTTATCGTGATTTCACAAAAATCCACCGTTTCGAACGAAAGAAACCTGAATTTATCAGTTTGAATAGTTAAAAACTGCGTTTTTCTATGTTTTTGCAAGTTTAAAACAGCAATTTTATCGTCATTTCTCATAAATCGCCGTTTCACACGAAATAAACATGAATTTATCAGTTTGAATAGTTAAAAACAGCGTTTTTCTATGTTTTTGCAAGTTTAAAACAGCAATTTTATCGTCATTTCTCATAAATCGCCGTTTCACACGAAAGAAACATGAATTTGTCAGTTTGAATAGTTAAAAACAGCGTTTTTCTATGTTTTTGCAAGTTTAAAACAGCAATTTTATCGTCATTTCTCATAAATCGCCGTTTCACACGAAAGAAACATGAATTTGTCAGTTTGAATAGTTCAAAACCGCGTTTTTCTATGTTTTTGCAAGTTTAAAACAGCAATTTTATCGTCATTTCTCATAAGTCGCCGTTTCACACGAAAGAAACATGAATTTGTCAGTTTGAATAGTTCAAAACAGCGTTTTTCTATGTTTTTTCATGTTTAAAACAGCAATTTTATCGTCATTTCTCATAAATCGCCGTTTCAAACGAAAGAAACCTGAATTTATCAGTTTGAATAGTTCAAAACAGCGTTTTTCTATGTTTTTGCAAGTTTAAAACAGCAATTTTATCGTCATTTCTCATAAATCGCCGTTTCACACGAAAGAAACATGAATTTGTCAGTTTGAATAGTTAAAAACAGCGTTTTTCTATGTTTTTGCAAGTTTAAAACAGCAATTTTATCGTCATTTCTCATAAATCGCCGTTTCACACGAAAGAAACATGAATTTATCAGTTTGAATAGTTAAAAACAGCGTTTTTCTATGTTTTTGCAAGTTTAAAACAGCAATTTTATCGTCATTTCTCATAAATCGCCGTTTCACACGAAAGAAACATGAATTTGTCAGTTTGAATAGTTCAAAACCGCGTTTTTCTATGTTTTTTCAAGTTTAAAACAGCAATTTTATCGTCATTTCTCATAAATCGCCGATTCACACGAAAGAAACATGAATTTGTCAGTTTGAATAGTTCAAAACAGCGTTTTTCTATGTTTTTTCATGTTTAAAACAGCAATTTTATCGTCATTTCTCATAAATCGCCGTTTCACACGAAAGAAACATGAATTTATCAGTTTGAATAGTTCAAAACAGCGTTTTTCTATGTTTTTGCAAGTTTAAAACAGCAGTTTTATCGTGATTTCACAAAAATCCACCGTTTCAAACGAAAGAAACCTGAATTTATCAGTTTGAATAGTTAAAAACTGCGTTTTTCTAGGTTTTTGCAAGTTTAAAACAGCAATTTTATCGTCATTTCTCATAAATCGCCGTTTCACACGAAATAAACATGAATTTATCAGTTTGAATAGTTAAAAACAGCGTTTTTCTATGTTTTTGCAAGTTTAAAACAGCAATTTTATCGTCATTTCTCATAAATCGCCGTTTCACACGAAAGAAACATGAATTTGTCAGTTTGAATAGTTAAAAACAGCGTTTTTCTATGTTTTTGCAAGTTTAAAACAGCAATTTTATCGTCATTTCTCATAAATCGCCGTTTCACACGAAAGAAACATGAATTTGTCAGTTTGAATAGTTCAAAACAGCGTTTTTCTATGTTTTTTCATGTTTAAAACAGCAATTTTATCGTCATTTCTCATAAATCGCCGTTTCAAACGAAAGAAACCTGAATTTATCAGTTTGAATAGTTCAAGACAGCGTTTTTCTATGTTTTTGCAAGTTTAAAACAGCAGTTTTATCGTGATTTCACAAAAATCCACCGTTTCGAACGAAAGAAACCTGAATTTATCAGTTTGAATAGTTAAAAACTGCGTTTTTCTATGTTTTTGCAAGTTTAAAACAGCAATTTTATCGTCATTTCTCATAAATCGCCGTTTCACACGAAAGAAACATGAATTTATCAGTTTGAATAGTTAAAAACAGCGTTTTTCTATGTTTTTGCAAGTTTAAAACAGCAATTTTATCGTCATTTCTCATAAATCGCCGTTTCACACGAAAGAAACATGAATTTGTCAGTTTGAATAGTTCAAAACAGCGATTTTCTATGTTTTTGCAAGTTTAAAACAGCAATTTTATCGTCATTTCTCATAAATCGCCGTTTCACACGAAAGAAACATGAATTTGTCAGTTTGAATAGTTCAAAACAGCGTTTTTCTATGTTTTTTCATGTTTAAAACAGCAATTTTATCGTCATTTCTCATAAATCGCCGTTTCACACGACAGAAACCTGAATTTATCAGTTTGAATAGTTCAAAACAGCGTTTTTCTATGTTTTTGCAAGTTTAAAACAGCAGTTTTATCGTGATTTCACAAAAATCCACCGTTTCGAACGAAAGAAACCTGAATTTATGAGTTTGAATAGTTAAAAACAGCGTTTTTCTATGTTTTTGCAAGTTTAAAACAGCAATTTTATCGTCATTTCTCATAAATCGCCGTTTCACACGAAAGAAACATGAATTTATCAGTTTGAATAGTTAAAAACAGCGTTTTTCTATGTTTTTGCAAGTTTAAAACAGCAATTTTATCGTCATTTCTCATAAATCGCCGTTTCACACGAAAGAAACATGAATTTGTCAGTTTGAATAGTTCAAAACAGCGTTTTTCTATGTTTTTGCAAGTTTAAAACAGCAATTTTATCGTCATTTCTCATAAATCGCCGTTTCACACGACAGAAACCTGAATTTATCAGTTTGAATAGTTCAAAACAGCGTTTTTCTATGTTTTTGCAAGTTTAAAACAGCAGTTTTATCGTGATTTCACAAAAATTAACCGTTTCGAACGAAAGAAACCTGAATTTATCAGTTTGAATAGTTCAAAACAGCGTTTTTCTATGTTTTTGCAAGTTTAAAACAGCAGTTTTATCGTGATTTCACAAAAATCCACCGTTTCGAACGAAAGAAACCTGAATTTATGAGTTTGAATAGTTAAAAACAGCGTTTTTCTATGTTTTTGCAAGTTTAAAACAGCAATTTTATCGTCATTTCTCATAAATCGCCGTTTCACACGAAAGAAACATGAATTTGTCAGTTTGAATAGTTCAAAACCGCGTTTTTCTATGTTTTTTCAAGTTTAAAACAGCAATTTTATCGTCATTTCTCATAAATCGCCGATTCACACGAAAGAAACATGAATTTGTCAGTTTGAATAGTTCAAAACAGCGTTTTTCTATGTTTTTTCATGTTTAAAACAGCAATTTTATCGTCATTTCTCATAAATCGCCGTTTCACACGAAAGAAACATGAATTTATCAGTTTGAATAGTTCAAAACAGCGTTTTTCTATGTTTTTGCAAGTTTAAAACAGCAGTTTTATCGTGATTTCACAAAAATCCACCGTTTCGAACGAAAGAAACCTGAATTTATCAGTTTGAATAGTTAAAAACTGCGTTTTTCTAGGTTTTTGCAAGTTTAAAACAGCAATTTTATCGTCATTTCTCATAAATCGCCGTTTCACACGAAATAAACATGAATTTATCAGTTTGAATAGTTAAAAACAGCGTTTTTCTATGTTTTTGCAAGTTTAAAACAGCAATTTTATCGTCATTTCTCATAAATCGCCGTTTCACACGAAAGAAACATGAATTTGTCAGTTTGAATAGTTAAAAACAGCGTTTTTCTATGTTTTTGCAAGTTTAAAACAGCAATTTTATCGTCATTTCTCATAAATCGCCGTTTCACACGAAAGAAACATGAATTTGTCAGTTTGAATAGTTTAAAACAGCGTTTTTCTATGTTTTTTCATGTTTAAAACAGCAATTTTACCGTCATTTCTCATAAATCGCCGTTTCAAACGAAAGAAACCTGAATTTATCAGTTTGAATAGTTCAAGACAGCGTTTTTCTATGTTTTTGCAAGTTTAAAACAGCAGTTTTATCGTGATTTCACAAAAATCCACCG
Source organism: Poecilus cupreus (assembly GCA_963942605.1). Taxonomy (NCBI): domain Eukaryota; kingdom Metazoa; phylum Arthropoda; class Insecta; order Coleoptera; family Carabidae; genus Poecilus; species Poecilus cupreus. Next base: position 56,284 of record CAWWDY010000929.1, read on the forward strand.
TTTCGAACGAAAGAAACCTGAATTTATCAGTTTAAATAGTTAAAAACAGCGTTTTTCTATGTTTTTTCATGTTTAAAACAGCAATTTTATCGTCATTTCTCATAAATCGCCGTTTCACACGAAAGAAACATGAATTTATCAGTTTGAATAGTTAAAAACAGCGTTTTTCTATGTTTTTGCAAGTTTAAAACAGCAATTTTATCGTCATTTCTCATAAATCGCCGTTTCACACGAAAGAAACATGAATTTGTCAGTTTGAATAGTTCAAAACCGCGTTTTTCTATGTTTTTTCAAGTTTAAAACAGCAATTTTATCGTCATTTCTCATAAATCGCCGATTCACACGAAAGAAACATGAATTTGTCAGTTTGAATAGTTCAAAACAGCGTTTTTCTATGTTTTTTCATGTTTAAAACAGCAATTTTATCGTCATTTCTCATAAATCGCCGTTTCACACGAAAGAAACATGAATTTATCAGTTTGAATAGTTCAAAACAGCGTTTTTCTATGTTTTTGCAAGTTTAAAACAGCAGTTTTATCGTGATTTCACAAAAATCCACCGTTTCGAACGAAAGAAACCTGAATTTATCAGTTTGAATAGTTAAAAACTGCGTTTTTCTATGTTTTTGCAAGTTTAAAACAGCAATTTTATCGTCATTTCTCATAAATCGCCGTTTCACACGAAAGAAACATGAATTTATCAGTTTGAATAGTTAAAAACAGCGTTTTTCTATGTTTTTGCAAGTTTAAAACAGCAATTTTATCGTCATTTCTCATAAATCGCCGTTTCACACGAAAGAAACATGAATTTATCAGTTTGAATAGTTAAAAACAGCGTTTTTCTATGTTTTTGCAAGTTTAAAACAGCAATTTTATCGTCATTTCTCATAAATCGCCGTTTCACACGAAAGAAACATGAATTTGTCAGTTTGAATAGTTCAAAACAGCGTTTTTCTATGTTTTTGCAAGTTTAAAACAGCAATTTTATCGTCATTTCTCATAAATCGCCGTTTCACACGACAGAAACCTGAATTTATCAGTTTGAATAGTTCAAAACAGCGTTTTTCTATGTTTTTGCAAGTTTAAAACAGCAGTTTTATCGTGATTTCACAAAAATTAACCGTTTCGAACGAAAGAAACCTGAATTTATCAGTTTGAATAGTTCAAAACAGCGTTTTTCTATGTTTTTGCAAGTTTAAAACAGCAGTTTTATCGTGATTTCACAAAAATCCACCGTTTCGAACGAAAGAAACCTGAATTTATGAGTTTGAATAGTTAAAAACAGCGTTTTTCTATGTTTTTGCAAGTTTAAAACAGCAATTTTATCGTCATTTCTCATAAATCGCCGTTTCACACGAAAGAAACATGAATTTGTCAGTTTGAATAGTTCAAAACCGCGTTTTTCTATGTTTTTTCAAGTTTAAAACAGCAATTTTATCGTCATTTCTCATAAATCGCCGATTCACACGAAAGAAACATGAATTTGTCAGTTTGAATAGTTCAAAACAGCGTTTTTCTATGTTTTTTCATGTTTAAAACAGCAATTTTATCGTCATTTCTCATAAATCGCCGTTTCACACGAAAGAAACATGAATTTATCAGTTTGAATAGTTCAAAACAGCGTTTTTCTATGTTTTTGCAAGTTTAAAACAGCAGTTTTATCGTGATTTCACAAAAATCCACCGTTTCGAACGAAAGAAACCTGAATTTATCAGTTTGAATAGTTAAAAACTGCGTTTTTCTAGGTTTTTGCAAGTTTAAAACAGCAATTTTATCGTCATTTCTCATAAATCGCCGTTTCACACGAAATAAACATGAATTTATCAGTTTGAATAGTTAAAAACAGCGTTTTTCTATGTTTTTGCAAGTTTAAAACAGCAATTTTATCGTCATTTCTCATAAATCGCCGTTTCACACGAAAGAAACATGAATTTGTCAGTTTGAATAGTTAAAAACAGCGTTTTTCTATGTTTTTGCAAGTTTAAAACAGCAATTTTATCGTCATTTCTCATAAATCGCCGTTTCACACGAAAGAAACATGAATTTGTCAGTTTGAATAGTTTAAAACAGCGTTTTTCTATGTTTTTTCATGTTTAAAACAGCAATTTTATCGTCATTTCTCATAAATCGCCGTTTCAAACGAAAGAAACCTGAATTTATCAGTTTGAATAGTTCAAGACAGCGTTTTTCTATGTTTTTGCAAGTTTAAAACAGCAGTTTTATCGTGATTTCACAAAAATCCACCGTTTCGAACGAAAGAAACCTGAATTTATCAGTTTAAATAGTTAAAAACAGCGTTTTTCTATGTTTTTTCATGTTTAAAACAGCAATTTTATCGTCATTTCTCATAAATCGCCGTTTCACACGAAAGAAACATGAATTTATCAGTTTGAATAGTTAAAAACAGCGTTTTTCTATGTTTTTGCAAGTTTAAAACAGCAATTTTATCGTCATTTCTCATAAATCGCCGTTTCACACGAAAGAAACATGAATTTGTCAGTTTGAATAGTTCAAAACCGCGTTTTTCTATGTTTTTTCAAGTTTAAAACAGCAATTTTATCGTCATTTCTCATAAATCGCCGATTCACACGAAAGAAACATGAATTTGTCAGTTTGAATAGTTCAAAACAGCGTTTTTCTATGTTTTTTCATGTTTAAAACAGCAATTTTATCGTCATTTCTCATAAATCGCCGTTTCACACGAAAGAAACATGAATTTATCAGTTTGAATAGTTCAAAACAGCGTTTTTCTATGTTTTTGCAAGTTTAAAACAGCAGTTTTATCGTGATTTCACAAAAATCCACCGTTTCGAACGAAAGAAACCTGAATTTATCAGTTTGAATAGTTAAAAACTGCGTTTTTCTATGTTTTTGCAAGTTTAAAACAGCAATTTTATCGTCATTTCTCATAAATCGCCGTTTCACACGAAAGAAACATGAATTTATCAGTTTGAATAGTTAAAAACAGCGTTTTTCTATGTTTTTGCAAGTTTAAAACAGCAATTTTATCGTCATTTCTCATAAATCGCCGTTTCACACGAAAGAAACATGAATTTGTCAGTTTGAATAGTTCAAAACAGCGATTTTCTATGTTTTTGCAAGTTTAAAACAGCAATTTTATCGTCATTTCTCATAAATCGCCGTTTCACACGAAAGAAACATGAATTTGTCAGTTTGAATAGTTCAAAACAGCGTTTTTCTATGTTTTTTCATGTTTAAAACAGCAATTTTATCGTCATTTCTCATAAATCGCCGTTTCACACGACAGAAACCTGAATTTATCAGTTTGAATAGTTCAAAACAGCGTTTTTCTATGTTTTTGCAAGTTTAAAACAGCAGTTTTATCGTGATTTCACAAAAATCCACCGTTTCGAACGAAAGAAACCTGAATTTATGAGTTTGAATAGTTAAAAACAGCGTTTTTCTATGTTTTTGCAAGTTTAAAACAGCAATTTTATCGTCATTTCTCATAAATCGCCGTTTCACACGAAAGAAACATGAATTTATCAGTTTGAATAGTTAAAAACAGCGTTTTTCTATGTTTTTGCAAGTTTAAAACAGCAATTTTATCGTCATTTCTCATAAATCGCCGTTTCACACGAAAGAAACATGAATTTGTCAGTTTGAATAGTTCAAAACAGCGTTTTTCTATGTTTTTGCAAGTTTAAAACAGCAATTTTATCGTCATTTCTCATAAATCGCCGTTTCACACGACAGAAACCTGAATTTATCAGTTTGAATAGTTCAAAACAGCGTTTTTCTATGTTTTTGCAAGTTTAAAACAGCAGTTTTATCGTGATTTCACAAAAATCCACCGTTTCGAACGAAAGAAACCTGAATTTATCAGTTTGAATAGTTAAAAACTGCGTTTTTCTATGTTTTTGCAAGTTTAAAACAGCAATTTTATCGTCATTTCTCATAAATCGCCGTTTCACACGAAAGAAACATGAATTTATCAGTTTGAATAGTTAAAAACAGCGTTTTTCTATGTTTTTGCAAGTTTAAAACAGCAATTTTATCGTCATTTCTCATAAATCGCCGTTTCACACGAAAGAAACATGAATTTGTCAGTTTGAATAGTTCAAAACAGCGATTTTCTATGTTTTTGCAAGTTTAAAACAGCAATTTTATCGTCATTTCTCATAAATCGCCGTTTCACACGAAAGAAACATGAATTTGTCAGTTTGAATAGTTCAAAACAGCGTTTTTCTATGTTTTTTCATGTTTAAAACAGCAATTTTATCGTCATTTCTCATAAATCGCCGTTTCACACGACAGAAACCTGAATTTATCAGTTTGAATAGTTCAAAACAGCGTTTTTTCTATGTTTTTGCAAGTTTAAAACAGCAGTTTTATCGTGATTTCACAAAAATCCACCGTTTCGAACGAAAGAAACCTGAATTTATGAGTTTGAATAGTTAAAAACAGCGTTTTTCTATGTTTTTGCAAGTTTAAAACAGCAATTTTATCGTCATTTCTCATAAATCGCCGTTTCACACGAAAGAAACATGAATTTATCAGTTTGAATAGTTAAAAACAGCGTTTTTCTATGTTTTTGCAAGTTTAAAACAGCAATTTTATCGTCATTTCTCATAAATCGCCGTTTCACACGAAAGAAACATGAATTTGTCAGTTTGAATAGTTCAAAACAGCGTTTTTCTATGTTTTTGCAAGTTTAAAACAGCAATTTTATCGTCATTTCTCATAAATCGCCGTTTCACACGAAAGAAACATGAATTTGTCAGTTTGAATAGTTCAAAACAGCGTTTTTCTATGTTTTTTCATGTTTAAAACAGCAATTTTATCGTCATTTCTCATAAATCGCCGTTTCACACGAAAGAAACCTTAATTTATCAGTTTGAATAGTTCAAAACAGCGTTTTTCTATGTTTTTGCAAGTTTAAAACAGCAGTTTTATCGTGATTTCACAAAAATCCACCGTTTTGAACGAAAGAAACCTGAATTTATCAGTTTGAATAGTTAAAAACTGCGTTTTTCTATGTTTTTGCAAGTTTAAAACAGCAATTTTATCGTCATTTCTCATAAATCGCCGTTTCACACGAAAGAAACATGAATTTATCAGTTTGAATAGTTAAAAACAGCGTTTTTCTATGTTTTTGCAAGTTTAAAACAGCAATTTTATCGTCATTTCTCATAAATCGCCGTTTCACACGAAAGAAACATGAATTTGTCAGTTTGAATAGTTCAAAACAGCGTTTTTCTATGTTTTTGCAAGTTTAAAACAGCAATTTTATCGTCATTTCTCATAAATCGCCGTTTCACACGAAAGAAACATGAATTTGTCAGTTTGAATAGTTCAAAACAGCGTTTTTCTATGTTTTTGCAAGTTTAAAACAGCAATTTTATCGTCATTTCTCATAAATCGCCGTTTCACACGACAGAAACCTGAATTTATCAGTTTGAATAGTTCAAAACAGCGTTTTTCTATGTTTTTGCAAGTTTAAAACAGCAGTTTTATCGTGATTTCACAAAAATCCACCGTTTCGAACGAAAGAAACCTGAATTTATCAGTTTGAATAGTTAAAAACAGCGTTTTTCTATGTTTTTGCAAGTTTAAACAGCAATTTTATCGTCATTTCTCATAAATCGCCGTTTCACACGAAAGAAACATGAATTTGTCAGTTTGAATAGTTCAAAACAGCGTTTTTCTATGTTTTTGCAAGTTTAAAACAGCAATTTTATCGTCATTTCTCATAAATCGCCGTTTCACACGAAAGAAACATGAATTTGTCAGTTTGAATAGTTCAAAACAGCGTTTTTCTATGTTTTTTCATGTTTAAAACAGCAATTTTATCGTCATTTCTCATAAATCGCCGTTTCACACGAAAGAAACCTGAATTTATCAGTTTGAATAGTTCAAAACAGCGTTTTTCTATGTTTTTGCAAGTTTAAAACAGCAGTTTTATCGTGATTTCACAAAAATCCACCGTTTCGAACGAAAGAAACCTGAATTTATCAGTTTGAATAGTTAAAAACAGCGTTTTTCTATGTTTTTGCAAGTTTAAAACAGCAATTTTATCGTCATTTCTCATAAATCGCCGTTTCACACGAAAGAAACATGAATTTATCAGTTTGAATAGTTCAAAACAGCGTTTTTCTATGTTTTTTCATGTTTAAAACAGCAATTTTATCGTCATTTCTCATAAATCGCCGTTTCACACGAAAGAAACATGAATTTATCAGTTTGAATAGTTCAAAACAGCGTTTTTCTATGTTTTTGCAAGTTTAAAACAGCAGTTTTATCGAGATTTCACAAAAATCCACCGTTTCGAACGAAAGAAACCTGAATTTATCAGTTTGAATAGTTAAAAACTGCGTTTTTCTATGTTTTTGCAAGTTTAAAACAGCAATTTTATCGTCATTTCTCATAAATCGCCGTTTCACACGAAAGAAACATGAATTTATCAGTTTGAATAGTTAAAAACAGCGTTTTTCTATGTTTTTGCAAGTTTAAAACAGCAATTTTATCGTCATTTCTCATAAATCGCCGTTTCACACGAAAGAAACCTGAATTTATCAGTTTGAATAGTTCAAAACAGCGTTTTTCTATGTTTTTGCAAGTTTAAAACAGCAGTTTTATTGTGATTTCACAAAAATCCACCGTTTCGAACGAAAGAAACCTGAATTTATCAGTTTGAATAGTTAAAAACAGCGTTTTTCTATGTTTTTGCAAGTTTAAAACAGCAATTTTATCGTCATTTCTCATAAATCGCCGTTTCACACGAAAGAAATATGAATTTGTCAGTTTGAATAGTTTAAAACAGCGTTTTTCTATGTTTTTTCATGTTTAAAACAGCAATTTTATCGTCATTTCTCATAAATCGCCGTTTCACACGAAAGAAACATGAATTTATCAGTTTGAATAGTTCAAAACAGCGTTTTTCTATGTTTTTGCAAGTTTAAAACAGCAATTTTATCGTCATTTCTCATAAATCGCCGTTTCACACGAAAGAAACATGAATTTATCAGTTTGAATAGTTAAAAACAGCGTTTTTCTATGTTTTTGCAAGTTTAAAACAGCAATTTTATCGTCATTTCTCATAAATCGCCGTTTCACACGAAAGAAACATGAATTTGTCAGTTTGAATAGTTCAAAACAGCGTTTTTCTATGTTTTTTCATGTTTAAAACAGCAGTTTTATCGTGATTTCACAAAAATCCACCGTTTCGAACGAAAGAAACCTGAATTTATGAGTTTGAATAGTTAAAAACAGCGTTTTTCTATGTTTTTGCAAGTTTAAAACAGCAATTTTATCGTCATTTCTCATAAATCGCCGTTTCACACGAAAGAAACATGAATTTATCAGTTTGAATAGTTAAAAACTGCGTTTTTCTATGTTTTTGCAAGTTTAAAACAGCAATTTTATCGTCATTTCTCATAAATCGCCGTTTCACACGAAAGAAACATGAATTTATCAGTTTGAATAGTTAAAAACAGCGTTTTTCTATGTTTTTGCAAGTTTAAAACAGCAATTTTATCGTCATTTCTCATAAATCGCCGTTTCACACGAAAGAAACCTGAATTTATCAGTTTGAATAGTTCAAAACAGCGTTTTTCTATGTTTTTGCAAGTTTAAAACAGCAGTTTTATTGTGATTTCACAAAAATCCACCGTTTCGAACGAAAGAAACCTGAATTTATCAGTTTGAATAGTTAAAAACAGCGTTTTTCTATGTTTTTGCAAGTTTAAAACAGCAATTTTATCGTCATTTCTCATAAATCGCCGTTTCACACGAAAGAAATATGAATTTGTCAGTTTGAATAGTTCAAAACAGCGTTTTTCTATGTTTTTTCATGTTTAAAACAGCAATTTTATCGTCATTTCTCATAAATCGCCGTTTCACACGAAAGAAACATGAATTTATCAGTTTGAATAGTTCAAAACAGAGTTTTTCTATGTTTTTGCAAGTTTAAAACAGCAATTTTATCGTCATTTCTCATAAATCGCCGTTTCACACGAAAGAAACATGAATTTATCAGTTTGAATAGTTAAAAACAGCGTTTTTCTATGTTTTTGCAAGTTTAAAACAGCAATTTTATCGTCATTTCTCATAAATCGCCGTTTCACACGAAAGAAACATGAATTTGTCAGTTTAAATAGTTCAAAACAGCGTTTTTCTATGTTTTTTCATGTTTAAAACAGCAATTTAATCGTCATTTCTCATAAATCGCCGTTTCACACGAAAGAAACATGAATTGATCAGTTTGAATAGTTCAAAACAGCGTTTTTTCTATGTTTTTGCAAGTTTAAAACAGCAGTTTTATCGTGATTTCACAAAAATCCACCGTTTCGAACGAAAGAAACCTGAATTTATGAGTTTGAATAGTTAAAAACAGCGTTTTTCTATGTTTTTGCAAGTTTAAAACAGCAATTTTATCGTCATTTCTCATAAATCGCCGTTTCACACGAAAGAAACATGAATTTATCAGTTTGAATAGTTAAAAACAGCGTTTTTCTATGTTTTTGCAAGTTTAAAACAGCAATTTTATCGTCATTTCTCATAAATCGCCGTTTCACACGAAAGAAACATGAATTTGTCAGTTTGAATAGTTCAAAACAGCGTTTTTCTATGTTTTTGCAAGTTTAAAACAGCAATTTTATCGTCATTTCTCATAAATCGCCGTTTCACACGAAAGAAACATGAATTTGTCAGTTTGAATAGTTCAAAACAGCGTTTTTCTATGTTTTTTCATGTTTAAAACAGCAATTTTATCGTCATTTCTCATAAATCGCCGTTTCACACGAAAGAAACCTTAATTTATCAGTTTGAATAGTTCAAAACAGCGTTTTTCTATGTTTTTGCAAGTTTAAAACAGCAGTTTTATCGTGATTTCACAAAAATCCACCGTTTCGAACGAAAGAAACCTGAATTTATCAGTTTGAATAGTTAAAAACAGCGTTTTTCTATGTTTTTGCAAGTTTAAAACAGCAATTTTATCGTCATTTCTCATAAATCGCCGTTTCACACGAAAGAAACATGAATTTGTCAGATTGAATAGTTCAAAACAGCGTTTTTCTATGTTTTTTCATGTTTAAAACAGCAATTTTATCGTCATTTCTCATAAATCGCCGTTTCACACGAAAGAAACATGAATTTATCAGTTTGAATAGTTCAAAACAGCGTTTTTCTATGTTTTTGCAAGTTTAAAACAGCAGTTTTATCGTGATTTCACAAAAATCCACCGTTTCGAACGAAAGAAACCTGAATTTATCAGTTTGAATAGTTAAAAACTGCGTTTTTCTATGTTTTTTGCAAGTTTAAAACAGCAATTTTATCGTCATTTCTCATAAATCGCCGTTTCACACGAAAGAAACATGAATTTATCAGTTTGAATAGTTAAAAACAGCGTTTTTCTATGTTTTTGCAAGTTTAAAACAGCAATTTTATCGTCATTTCTCATAAATCGCCGTTTCACACGAAAGAAACATGAATTTGTCAGTTTGAATAGTTCAAAACAGCGTTTTTCTATGTTTTTGCAAGTTTAAAACAGCAATTTTATCGTCATTTCTCATAAATCGCCGTTTCACACGAAAGAAACATGAATTTGTCAGTTTGAATAGTTCAAAACAGCGTTTTTCTATGTTTTTGCAAGTTTAAAACAGCAATTTTATCGTCATTTCTCATAAATCGCTGTTTCACACGACAGAAACCTGAATTTATCAGTTTGAATAGTTCAAAACAGCGTTTTTCTATGTTTTTGCAAGTTTAAAACAGCAGTTTTATCGTGATTTCACAAAAATCCACCGTTTCGAACGAAAGAAACCTGAATTTATCAGTTTGAATAGTTAAAAACAGCGTTTTTCTATGTTTTTGCAAGTTTAAACAGCAATTTTATCGTCATTTCTCATAAATCGCCGTTTCACACGAAAGAAACATGAATTTGTCAGTTTGAATAGTTCAAAACAGCGTTTTTCTATGTTTTTGCAAGTTTAAAACAGCAATTTTATCGTCATTTCTCATAAATCGCCGTTTCACACGAAAGAAACATGAATTTGTCAGTTTGAATAGTTCAAAACAGCGTTTTTCTATGTTTTTTCATGTTTAAAACAGCAATTTTATCGTCATTTCTCATAAATCGCCGTTTCACACGAAAGAAACCTGAATTTATCAGTTTGAATATTTCAAAACAGCGTTTTTCTATGTTTTTGCAAGTTTAAAACAGCAGTTTTATCGTGATTTCACAAAAATCCACCGTTTCGAACGAAAGAAACCTGAATTTATAAGTTTGAATAGTTAAAAACAGCGTTTTTCTATGTTTTTGCAAGTTTAAAACAGCAATTTTATCGTCATTTCTCATAAATCGCCGTTTCACACGAAAGAAACATGAATTTATCAGTTTGAATAGTTCAAAACAGCGTTTTTCTATGTTTTTTCATGTTTAAAACAGCAATTTTATCGTCATTTCTCATAAATCGCCGTTTCACACGAAAGAAACATGAATTTATCAGTTTGAATAGTTCAAAACAGCGTTTTTCTATGTTTTTGCAAGTTTAAAACAGCAGTTTTATCGAGATTTCACAAAAATCCACCGTTTCGAACGAAAGAAACCTGAATTTATCAGTTTGAATAGTTAAAAACTGCGTTTTTCTATGTTTTTGCAAGTTTAAAACAGCAATTTTATCGTCATTTCTCATAAATCGCCGTTTCACACGAAAGAAACATGAATTTATCAGTTTGAATAGTTAAAAACAGCGTTTTTCTATGTTTTTGCAAGTTTAAAACAGCAATTTTATCGTCATTTCTCATAAATCGCCGTTTCACACGAAAGAAACCTGAATTTATCAGTTTGAATAGTTCAAAAAAGCGTTTTTCTATGTTTTTGCAAGTTTAAAACAGCAGTTTTATTGTGATTTCACAAAAATCCACCGTTTCGAACGAAAGAAACCTGAATTTATCAGTTTGAATAGTTAAAAACAGCGTTTTTCTATGTTTTTGCAAGTTTAAAACAGCAATTTTATCGTCATTTCTCATAAATCGCCGTTTCACACGAAAGAAATATGAATTTGTCAGTTTGAATAGTTCAAAACAGCGTTTTTCTATGTTTTTTCATGTTTAAAACAGCAATTTTATCGTCATTTCTCATAAATCGCCGTTTCACACGAAAGAAACATGAATTTATCAGTTTGAATAGTTCAAAACAGCGTTTTTCTATGTTTTTGCAAGTTTAAAACAGCAATTTTATCGTCATTTCTCATAAATCGCCGTTTCACACGAAAGAAACATGAATTTATCAGTTTGAATAGTTAAAAACAGCGTTTTTCTATGTTTTTGCAAGTTTAAAACAGCAATTTTATCGTCATTTCTCATAAATCGCCGTTTCACACGAAAGAAACATGAATTTGTCAGTTTGAATAGTTCAAAACAGCGTTTTTCTATGTTTTTTCATGTTTAAAACAGCAGTTTTATCGTGATTTCACAAAAATCCACCGTTTCGAACGAAAGAAACCTGAATTTATGAGTTTGAATAGTTAAAAACAGCGTTTTTCTATGTTTTTGCAAGTTTAAAACAGCAATTTTATCGTCATTTCTCATAAATCGCCGTTTCACACGAAAGAAACATGAATTTATCAGTTTGAATAGTTAAAAACTGCGTTTTTCTATGTTTTTGCAAGTTTAAAACAGCAATTTTATCGTCATTTCTCATAAATCGCCGTTTCACACGAAAGAAACATGAATTTATCAGTTTGAATAGTTAAAAACAGCGTTTTTCTATGTTTTTGCAAGTTTAAAACAGCAATTTTATCGTCATTTCTCATAAATCGCCGTTTCACACGAAAGAAACCTGAATTTATCAGTTTGAATAGTTCAAAACAGCGTTTTTCTATGTTTTTGCAAGTTTAAAACAGCAGTTTTATTGTGATTTCACAAAAATCCACCGTTTCGAACGAAAGAAACCTGAATTTATCAGTTTGAATAGTTAAAAACAGCGTTTTTCTATGTTTTTGCAAGTTTAAAACAGCAATTTTATCGTCATTTCTCATAAATCGCCGTTTCACACGAAAGAAATATGAATTTGTCAGTTTGAATAGTTCAAAACAGCGTTTTTCTATGTTTTTTCATGTTTAAAACAGCAATTTTATCGTCATTTCTCATAAATCGCCGTTTCACACGAAAGAAACATGAATTTATCAGTTTGAATAGTTCAAAACAGCGTTTTTCTATGTTTTTGCAAGTTTAAAACAGCAATTTTATCGTCATTTCTCATAAATCGCCGTTTCACACGAAAGAAACATGAATTTATCAGTTTGAATAGTTAAAAACAGCGTTTTTCTATGTTTTTGCAAGTTTAAAACAGCAATTTTATCGTCATTTCTCATAAATCGCCGTTTCACACGAAAGAAACATGAATTTGTCAGTTTAAATAGTTCAAAACAGCGTTTTTCTATGTTTTTTCATGTTTAAAACAGCAATTTAATCGTCATTTCTCATAAATCGCCGTTTCACACGAAAGAAACATGAATTGATCAGTTTGAATAGTTCAAAACAGCGTTTTTCTATGTTTTTGCAAGTTTAAAACAGCAGTTTTATCGTGATTTCACAAAAATCCACCGTTTCGAACGAAAGAAACCTGAATTTATGAGTTTGAATAGTTAAAAACAGCGTTTTTCTATGTTTTTGCAAGTTTAAAACAGCAATTTTATCGTCATTTCTCATAAATCGCCGTTTCACACGAAAGAAACATGAATTTATCAGTTTGAATAGTTAAAAACAGCGTTTTTCTATGTTTTTGCAAGTTTAAAACAGCAATTTTATCGTCATTTCTCATAAATCGCCGTTTCACACGAAAGAAACATGAATTTGTCAGTTTGAATAGTTCAAAACAGCGTTTTTCTATGTTTTTGCAAGTTTAAAACAGCAATTTTATCGTCATTTCTCATAAATCGCCGTTTCACACGAAAGAAACCTGAATTTATCAGTTTGAATAGTTCAAAACAGCGTTTTTCTATGTTTTTGCAAGTTTAAAACAGCAGTTTTATTGTGATTTCACAAAAATCCACCGTTTCGAACGAAAGAAACCTGAATTTATCAGTTTGAATAGTTAAAAACAGCGTTTTTTCTATGTTTTTGCAAGTTTAAAACAGCAATTTTATCGTCATTTCTCATAAATCGCCGTTTCACACGAAAGAAATATGAATTTGTCAGTTTGAATAGTTCAAAACAGCGTTTTTCTATGTTTTTTCATGTTTAAAACAGCAATTTTATCGTCATTTCTCATAAATCGCCGTTTCACACGAAAGAAACATGAATTTATCAGTTTGAATAGTTCAAAACAGCGTTTTTCTATGTTTTTGCAAGTTTAAAACAGCAATTTTATCGTCATTTCTCATAAATCGCCGTTTCACACGAAAGAAACATGAATTTATCAGTTTGAATAGTTAAAAACAGCGTTTTTCTATGTTTTTGCAAGTTTAAAACAGCAATTTTATCGTCATTTCTCATAAATCGCCGTTTCACACGAAAGAAACATGAATTTGTCAGTTTAAATAGTTCAAAACAGCGTTTTTCTATGTTTTTTCATGTTTAAAACAGCAATTTAATCGTCATTTCTCATAAATCGCCGTTTCACACGAAAGAAACATGAATTGATCAGTTTGAATAGTTCAAAACAGCGTTTTTCTATGTTTTTGCAAGTTTAAAACAGCAGTTTTATCGTGATTTCACAAAAATCCACCGTTTCGAACGAAAGAAACCTGAATTTATGAGTTTGAATAGTTAAAAACAGCGTTTTTCTATGTTTTTGCAAGTTTAAAACAGCAATTTTATCGTCATTTCTCATAAATCGCCGTTTCACACGAAAGAAACATGAATTTATCAGTTTGAATAGTTAAAAACAGCGTTTTTCTATGTTTTTGCAAGTTTAAAACAGCAATTTTATCGTCATTTCTCATAAATCGCCGTTTCACACGAAAGAAACATGAATTTGTCAGTTTGAATAGTTCAAAACAGCGTTTTTCTATGTTTTTGCAAGTTTAAAACAGCAATTTTATCGTCATTTCTCATAAATCGCCGTTTCACACGAAAGAAACATGAATTTGTCAGTTTGAATAGTTTAAAACAGCGTTTTTCTATGTTTTTTCATGTTTAAAACAGCAATTTTATCGTCATTTCTCATAAATCGCCGTTTCACACGAAAGAAACCTTAATTTATCAGTTTGAATAGTTCAAAACAGCGTTTTTCTATGTTTTTGCAAGTTTAAAACAGCAGTTTTATCGTGATTTCACAAAAATCCACCGTTTCGAACGAAAGAAACCTGAATTTATCAGTTTGAATAGTTAAAAACAGCGTTTTTCTATGTTTTTGCAAGTTTAAAACAGCAATTTTATCGTCATTTCTCATAAATCGCCGTTTCACACGAAAGAAACATGAATTTGTCAGTTTGAATAGTTCAAAACAGCGTTTTTCTATGTTTTTTCATGTTTAAAACAGCAATTTTATCGTCATTTCTCAAAAATCGCCGTTTCACACGAAAGAAACATGAATTTATCAGTTTGAATAGTTCAAAACAGCGTTTTTCTATGTTTTTGCAAGTTTAAAACAGCAGTTTTATCGTGATTTCACAAAAATCCACCGTTTCGAACGAAAGAAACCTGAATTTATCAGTTTGAATAGTTAAAAACTGCGTTTTTCTATGTTTTTGCAAGTTTAAAACAGCAATTTTATCGTCATTTCTCATAAATCGCCGTTTCACACGAAAGAAACATGAATTTATCAGTTTGAATAGTTAAAAACAGCGTTTTTCTATGTTTTTGCAAGTTTAAAACAGCAATTTTATCGTCATTTCTCATAAATCGCCGTTTCACACGAAAGAAACATGAATTTGTCAGTTTGAATAGTTCAAAACAGCGTTTTTCTATGTTTTTGCAAGTTTAAAACAGCAATTTTATCGTCATTTCTCATAAATCGCCGTTTCACACGAAAGAAACATGAATTTGTCAGTTTGAATAGTTCAAAACAGCGTTTTTCTATGTTTTTGCAAGTTTAAAACAGCAATTTTATCGTCATTTCTCATAAATCGCTGTTTCACACGACAGAAACCTGAATTTATCAGTTTGAATAGTTCAAAACAGCGTTTTTCTATGTTTTTGCAAGTTTAAAACAGCAGTTTTATCGTGATTTCACAAAAATCCACCGTTTCGAACGAAAGAAACCTGAATTTATCAGTTTGAATAGTTAAAAACAGCGTTTTTCTATGTTTTTGCAAGTTTAAACAGCAATTTTATCGTCATTTCTCATAAATCGCCGTTTCACACGAAAGAAACATGAATTTGTCAGTTTGAATAGTTCAAAACAGCGTTTTTCTATGTTTTTGCAAGTTTAAAACAGCAATTTTATCGTCATTTCTCATAAATCGCCGTTTCACACGAAAGAAACATGAATTTGTCAGTTTGAATAGTTCAAAACAGCGTTTTTCTATGTTTTTTCATGTTTAAAACAGCAATTTTATCGTCATTTCTCATAAATCGCCGTTTCACACGAAAGAAACCTGAATTTATCAGTTTGAATATTTCAAAACAGCGTTTTTCTATGTTTTTGCAAGTTTAAAACAGCAGTTTTATCGTGATTTCACAAAAATCCACCGTTTCGAACGAAAGAAACCTGAATTTATCAGTTTGAATAGTTAAAAACAGCGTTTTTCTATGTTTTTGCAAGTTTAAAACAGCAATTTTATCGTCATTTCTCATAAATCGCCGTTTCACACGAAAGAAACAAGAATTTATCAGTTTGAATAGTTCAAAACAGCGTTTTTCTATGTTTTTTCATGTTTAAAACAGCAATTTTATCGTCATTTCTCATAAATCGCCGTTTCACACGAAAGAAACATGAATTTATCAGTTTGAATAGTTCAAAACAGCGTTTTTCTATGTTTTTGCAAGTTTAAAACAGCAGTTTTATCGTGATTTCACAAAAATCCACCGTTTCGAACGAAAGAAACCTGAATTTATCAGTTTGAATAGTTAAAAACTGCGTTTTTCTATGTTTTTGCAAGTTTAAAACAGCAATTTTATCGTCATTTCTCATAAATCGCCGTTTCACACGAAAGAAACATGAATTTATCAGTTTGAATAGTTAAAAACAGCGTTTTTCTATGTTTTTGCAAGTTTAAAACAGCAATTTTATCGTCATTTCCCATAAATCGCCGTTTCACACGAAAGAAACCTGAATTTATCAGTTTGAATAGTTCAAAACAGCGTTTTTCTATGTTTTTGCAAGTTTAAAACAGCAGTTTTATTGTGATTTCACAAAAATCCACCGTTTCGAACGAAAGAAACCTGAATTTATCAGTTTGAATAGTTAAAAACAGCGTTTTTCTATGTTTTTGCAAGTTTAAAACAGCAATTTTATCGTCATTTCTCATAAATCGCCGTTTCACACGAAAGAAATATGAATTTGTCAGTTTGAATAGTTCAAAACAGCGTTTTTCTATGTTTTTTCATGTTTAAAACAGCAATTTTATCGTCATTTCTCATAAATCGCCGTTTCACACGAAAGAAACATGAATTTGTCAGTTTGAATAGTTCAAAACAGCGTTTTTCTATGTTTTTGCAAGTTTAAAACAGCAATTTTATCGTCATTTCTCATAAATCGACGTTTCACACGACAGAAACCTGAATTTATCAGTTTGAATAGTTCAAAACAGCGTTTTTCTATGTTTTTTCATGTTTAAAACAGCAATTTTATCGTCATTTCTCATAAATCGCCGTTTCACACGAAAGAAACCTTAATTTATCAGTTTGAATAGTTCAAAACAGCGTTTTTCTATGTTTTTGCAAGTTTAAAACAGCAGTTTTATCGTGATTTCACTAAAATCCACCGTTTCGAACGAAAGAAACCTGAATTTATCAGTTTGAATAGTTAAAAACAGCGTTTTTCTATGTTTTTGCAAGTTTAAAACAGCAATTTTATCGTCATTTCTCATAAATCGCCGTTTCACACGAAAGAAACATGAATTTGTCAGTTTGAATAGTTCAAAACAGCGTTTTTCTATGTTTTTTCATGTTTAAAACAGCAATTTTATCGTCATTTCTCATAAATCGCCGTTTCACACGAAAGAAACATGAATTTATCAGTTTGAATAGTTCAAAACAGCGTTTTTCTATGTTTTTGCAAGTTTAAAACAGCAGTTTTATCGTGATTTCACAAAAATCCACCGTTTCGAACGAAAGAAACCTGAATTTATCAGTTTGAATAGTTAAAAACTGCGTTTTTCTATGTTTTTGCAAGTTTAAAACAGCAATTTTATCGTCATTTCTCATAAATCGCCGTTTCACACGAAAGAAACATGAATTTATCAGTTTGAATAGTTAAAAACAGCGTTTTTCTATGTTTTTGCAAGTTTAAAACAGCAATTTTATCGTCATTTCTCATAAATCGCCGTTTCACACGAAAGAAACATGAATTTGTCAGTTTGAATAGTTCAAAACAGCGTTTTTCTATGTTTTTTCATGTTTAAAACAGCAATTTTATCGTCATTTCTCATAAATCGCCGTTTCACACGAAAGAAACCTGAATTTATCAGTTTGAATAGTTCAAAACAGCGTTTTTCTATGTTTTTGCAAGTTTAAAACAGCAGTTTTATCGTGATTTCACAAAAATCCACCGTTTCGAACGAAAGAAACCTGAATTTATCAGTTTGAATAGTTAAAAACAGCGTTTTTCTATGTTTTTGCAAGTTTAAAACAGCAATTTTATCGTCATTTCTCATAAATCGCCGTTTCACACGAAAGAAACATGAATTTATCAGTTTGAATAGTTCAAAACAGCGTTTTTCTATGTTTTTTCATGTTTAAAACAGCAATTTTATCGTCATTTCTCATAAATCGCCGTTTCACACGAAAGAAACATGAATTTATCAGTTTGAATAGTTCAAAACAGCGTTTTTCTATGTTTTTGCAAGTTTAAAACAGCAGTTTTATCGTGATTTCACAAAAATCCACCGTTTCGAACGAAAGAAACCTGAATTTATCAGTTTGAATAGTTAAAAACTGCGTTTTTCTATGTTTTTGCAAGTTTAAAACAGCAATTTTATCGTCATTTCTCATAAATCGCCGTTTCACACGAAAGAAACATGAATTTATCAGTTTGAATAGTTAAAAACAGCGTTTTTCTATGTTTTTGCAAGTTTAAAACAGCAATTTTATCGTCATTTCTCATAAATCGCCGTTTCACACGAAAGAAACCTGAATTTATCAGTTTGAATAGTTCAAAACAGCGTTTTTCTATGTTTTTGCAAGTTTAAAACAGCAGTTTTATTGTGATTTCACAAAAATCCACCGTTTCGAACGAAAGAAACCTGAATTTATCAGTTTGAATAGTTAAAAACAGCGTTTTTCTATGTTTTTGCAAGTTTAAAACAGCAATTTTATCGTCATTTCTCATAAATCGCCGTTTCACACGAAAGAAATATGAATTTGTCAGTTTGAATAGTTCAAAACAGCGTTTTTCTATGTTTTTTCATGTTTAAAACAGCAATTTTATCGTCATTTCTCATAAATCGCCGTTTCACACGAAAGAAACATGAATTTGTCAGTTTGAATAGTTCAAAACAGCGTTTTTCTATGTTTTTGCAAGTTTAAAACAGCAATTTTATCGTCATTTCTCATAAATCGCCGTTTCACACGACAGAAACCTGAATTTATCAGTTTGAATAGTTCAAAACAGCGTTTTTCTATGTTTTTTCATGTTTAAAACAGCAATTTTATCGTCATTTCTCATAAATCGCCGTTTCACACGAAAGAAACCTTAATTTATCAGTTTGAATAGTTCAAAACAGCGTTTTTCTATGTTTTTGCAAGTTTAAAACAGCAGTTTTATCGTGATTTCACTAAAATCCACCGTTTCGAACGAAAGAAACCTGAATTTATCAGTTTGAATAGTTAAAAACAGCGTTTTTCTATGTTTTTGCAAGTTTAAAACAGCAATTTTATCGTCATTACTCATAAATCGCCGTTTCACACGAAAGAAACATGAATTTGTCAGTTTGAATAGTTCAAAACAGCGTTTTTCTATGTTTTTTCATGTTTAAAACAGCAATTTTATCGTCATTTCTCATAAATCGCCGTTTCACACGAAAGAAACATGAATTTATCAGTTTGAATAGTTCAAAACAGCGTTTTTCTATGTTTTTGCAAGTTTAAAACAGCAGTTTTATCGTGATTTCACAAAAATCCACCGTTTCGAACGAAAGAAACCTGAATTTATCAGTTTGAATAGTTAAAAACTGCGTTTTTCTATGTTTTTGCAAGTTTAAAACAGCAATTTTATCGTCATTTCTCATAAATCGCCGTTTCACACGAAAGAAACATGAATTTATCAGTTTGAATAGTTAAAAACAGCGTTTTTCTATGTTTTTGCAAGTTTAAAACAGCAATTTTATCGTCATTTCTCATAAATCGCCGTTTCACACGAAAGAAACATGAATTTGTCAGTTTGAATAGTTCAACACAGCGTTTTTCTATGTTTTTGCAAGTTTAAAACAGCAATTTTATCGTCATTTCTCATAAATCGCCGTTTCACACGAAAGAAACATGAATTTGTCAGTTTGAATAGTTCAAAACAGCGTTTTTCTATGTTTTGGCAAGTTTAAAACAGCAATTTTATCGTCATTTCTCATAAATCGCCGTTTCACACGAAAGAAACATGAATTTGTCAGTTTGAATAGTTCAAAACAGCGTTTTTCTATGTTTTTGCAAGTTTAAAACAGCAATTTTATCGTCATTTCTCATAAATCGCCGTTTCACACGAAAGAAACATGAATTTGTCAGTTTGAATAGTTCAAAACAGCGTTTTTCTATGTTTTTTCATGTTTAAAACAGCAATTTTATCGTCATTTCTCATAAATCGCCGTTTCACACGAAAGAAACCTGAATTTATCAGTTTGAATAGTTCAAAACAGCGTTTTTCTATGTTTTTGCAAGTTTAAAACAGCAGTTTTATCGTGATTTCACAAAAATCCACCGTTTCGAACGAAAGAAACCTGAATTTATCAGTTTGAATAGTTAAAAACAGCGTTTTTCTATGTTCTTGCAAGTTTAAAACAGCAATTTTATCGTCATTTCTCATAAATCGCCGTTTCACACGAAAGAAACATGAATTTATCAGTTTGAATAGTTCAAAACAGCGTTTTTCTATGTTTTTGCAAGTTTAAAACAGCAGTTTTATCGTGATTTCACAAAAATCCACCGTTTCGAACGAAAGAAACCTGAATTTATCAGTTTGAATAGTTAAAAACTGCGTTTTTCTATGTTTTTGCAAGTTTAAAACAGCAATTTTATCGTCATTTCTCATAAATCGCCGTTTCACACGAAAGAAACATGAATTTATCAGTTTGAATAGTTAAAAACAGCGTTTTTCTATGTTTTTGCAAGTTTAAAACAGCAATTTTATCGTCATTTCTCATAAATCGCCGTTTCACACGAAAGAAACCTGAATTTATCAGTTTGAATAGTTCAAAACAGCGTTTTTCTATGTTTTTGCAAGTTTAAAACAGCAGTTTTATTGTGATTTCACAAAAATCCACCGTTTCGAACGAAAGAAACCTGAATTTATCAGTTTAAATAGTTAAAAACAGCGTTTTTCTATGTTTTTGCAAGTTTAAAACAGCAATTTTATCGTCATTTCTCATAAATCGCCGTTTCACACGAAAGAAATATGAATTTGTCAGTTTGAATAGTTCAAAACAGCGTTTTTCTATGTTTTTTCATGTTTAAAACAGCAATTTTATCGTCATTTCTCATAAATCGCCGTTTCACACGAAAGAAACATGAATTTATCAGTTTGAATAGTTCAAAACAGCGTTTTTCTATGTTTTTGCAAGTTTAAAACAGCAATTTTATCGTCATTTCTCATAAATCGCCGTTTCACACGAAAGAAACATGAATTTATCAGTTTGAATAGTTAAAAACAGCGTTTTTCTATGTTTTTGCAAGTTTAAAACAGCAATTTTATCGTCATTTCTCATAAATCGCCGTTTCACACGAAAGAAACCTGAATTTATCAGTTTGAATAGTTCAAAACAGCGTTTTTCTATGTTTTTGCAAGTTTAAAACAGCAGTTTTATCGTGATTTCACAAAAATCCACCGTTTCGAACGAAAGAAACCTGAATTTATCAGTTTGAATAGTTAAAAACAGCGTTTTTCTATGTTTTTGCAAGTTTAAAACAGCAATTTTATCGTCATTTCTCATAAATCGCCGTTTCACACGAAAGAAACATGAATTTATCAGTTTGAATAGTTCAAAACAGCGTTTTTCTATGTTTTTTCATGTTTAAAACAGCAATTTTATCGTCATTTCTCATAAATCGCCGTTTCACACGAAAGAAACATGAATTTATCAGTTTGAATAGTTCAAAACAGCGTTTTTCTATGTTTTTGCAAGTTTAAAACAGCAGTTTTATCGTGATTTCACAAAAATCCACCGTTTCGAACGAAAGAAACCTGAATTTATCAGTTTGAATAGTTAAAAACTGCGTTTTTCTATGTTTTTGCAAGTTTAAAACAGCAATTTTATCGTCATTTCTCATAAATCGCCGTTTCACACGAAAGAAACATGAATTTATCAGTTTGAATAGTTAAAAACAGCGTTTTTCTATGTTTTTGCAAGTTTAAAACAGCAATTTTATCGTCATTTCTCATAAATCGCCGTTTCACACGAAAGAAACCTGAATTTATCAGTTTGAATAGTTCAAAACAGCGTTTTTCTATGTTTTTGCAAGTTTAAAACAGCAGTTTTATTGTGATTTCACAAAAATCCACCGTTTCGAACCAAAGAAACCTGAATTTATCAGTTTGAATAGTTAAAAACTGCGTTTTTCTATGTTTTTGCAAGTTTAAAACAGCAATTTTATCGTCATTTCTCATAAATCGCCGTTTCACACGAAAGAAACATGAATTTATCAGTTTGAATAGTTAAAAACAGCGTTTTTCTATGTTTTTGCAAGTTTAAAACAGCAATTTTATCGTCATTTCTCATAAATCGCCGTTTCACACGAAAGAAACCTGAATTTATCAGTTTGAATAGTTCAAAACAGCGTTTTTCTATGTTTTTGCAAGTTTAAAACAGCAGTTTTATCGTAATTTCACAAAAATCCACCGTTTCGAACGAAAGAAACCTGAATTTATCAGTTTGAATAGTTAAAAACAGCGTTTTTCTATGTTTTTGCAAGTTTAAAACAGCAATTTTATCGTCATTTCTCATAAATCGCCGTTTCACACGAAAGAAACATGAATTTGTCAGTTTGAATAGTTAAAAACAGCGTTTTCCTATGTTTTTTCATGTTTTAAACAGCAATTTTATCGTCATTTCTCATAATTCGCCGTTTCACACGAAAGAAACATAAATTTATCAGTTCGAATAGTTCAAAACAGCGTTTTTCTATGTTTTTGCAAGTTTAAAACAGCAATTTTATCGTCATTTCTCATAAATCGCCGTTTCACACAAAAGAAACATGAATTTATCAGTTTGAATAGTTCAAAACAGCGTTTTTCTATGTTTTTGCAAGTTTAAAACAGCAGTTTTATCGTGATTTCACAAAAATCCACCGTTTCGAACGAAAGAAACCTGAATTTATCAGTTTGAATAGTTAAAAACTGCGTTTTTCTATGTTTTTTCATGTTTAAAACAGCAATTTTATCGTCATTTCTCATAAATCGCCGTTTCACACGAAAGAAACATGAATTTATCAGTTTGAATAGTTAAAAACAGCGTTTTTCTATGTTTTTGCAAGTTTAAAACAGCAATTTTATCGTCATTTCTCATAAATCGCCGTTTCACACGAAAGAAACATGAATTTGTCAGTTTGAATAGTTCAAAACCGCGTTTTTCTATGTTTTTGCAAGTTTAAAACAGCAATTTTATCGTCATTTCTCATAAATCGCCGTTTCACACGAAAGAAACATGAATTTGTCAGTTTGAATAGTTCAAAAAAGCGTTTTTCTATGTTTTTTCATGTTTAAAACAGCAATTTTATCGTCATTTCTCATAAATCGCCGTTTCAAACGAAAGAAACCTGAATTTATCAGTTTGAATAGTTCAAAACAGCGTTTTTCTATGTTTTTGCAAGTTTAAAACAGCAGTTTTATCGTGATTTCACAAAAATCCACCGTTTCGAACGAAAGAAACCTGAATTTATCAGTTTAAATAGTTAAAAACAGCGTTTTTCTATGTTTTTTCATGTTTAAAACAGCAATTTTATCGTCATTTCTCATAAATCGCCGTTTCACACGAAAGAAACATGAATTTATCAGTTTGAATAGTTAAAAACAGCGTTTTTCTATGTTTTTGCAAGTTTAAAACAGCAATTTTATCGTCATTTCTCATAAATCGCCGTTTCACACAAAAGAAACATGAATTTGTCAGTTTGAATAGTTCAAAACCGCGTTTTTCTATGTTTTTTCAAGTTTAAAACAGCAATTTTATCGTCATTTCTCATAAATCGCCGATTCACACGAAAGAAACATGAATTTGTCAGTTTGAATAGTTCAAAACAGCGTTTTCCTATGTTTTTTCATGTTTAAAACAGCAATTTTATCGTCATTTCTCATAAATCGCCGTTTCACACGAAAGAAACATGAATTTATCAGTTTGAATAGTTCAAAACAGCGTTTTTTCTATGTTTTTGCAAGTTTAAAACAGCAGTTTTATCGTGATTTCACAAAAATCCACCGTTTCGAACGAAAGAAACCTGAATTTATCAGTTTGAATAGTTAAAAACTGCGTTTTTCTATGTTTTTGCAAGTTTAAAACAGCAATTTTATCGTCATTTCTCATAAATCGCCGTTTCACACGAAAGAAATATGAATTTGTCAGTTTGAATAGTTCAAAACAGCGTTTTTCTATGTTTTTTCATGTTTAAAACAGCAATTTTATCGTCATTTCTCATAAATCGCCGTTTCACACGAAAGAAACATGAATTTATCAGTTTGAATAGTTCAAAACAGCGTTTTTCTATGTTTTTGCAAGTTTAAAACAGCAATTTTATCGTCATTTCTCATAAATCGCCGTTTCACACGAAAGAAACATGAATTTATCAGTTTGAATAGTTAAAAACAGCGTTTTTCTATGTTTTTGCAAGTTTAAAACAGCAATTTTATCGTCATTTCTCATAAATCGCCGTTTCACACGAAAGAAACCTGAATTTATCAGTTTGAATAGTTCAAAACAGCGTTTTTCTATGTTTTTGCAAGTTTAAAACAGCAGTTTTATCGTGATTTCACAAAAATCCACCGTTTCGAACGAAAGAAACCTGAATTTATCAGTTTGAATAGTTAAAAACAGCGTTTTTCTATGTTTTTGCAAGTTTAAAACAGCAATTTTATCGTCATTTCTCATAAATCGCCGTTTCACACGAAAGAAACATGAATTTATCAGTTTGAATAGTTCAAAACAGCGTTTTTCTATGTTTTTTCATGTTTAAAACAGCAATTTTATCGTCATTTCTCATAAATCGCCGTTTCACACGAAAGAAACATGAATTTATCAGTTTGAATAGTTCAAAACAGCGTTTTTCTATGTTTTTGCAAGTTTAAAACAGCAGTTTTATCGTGATTTCACAAAAATCCACCGTTTCGAACGAAAGAAACCTGAATTTATCAGTTTGAATAGTTAAAAACTGCGTTTTTCTATGTTTTTGCAAGTTTAAAACAGCAATTTTATCGTCATTTCTCATAAATCGCCGTTTCACACGAAAGAAACATGAATTTATCAGTTTGAATAGTTAAAAACAGCGTTTTTCTATGTTTTTGCAAGTTTAAAACAGCAATTTTATCGTCATTTCTCATAAATCGCCGTTTCACACGAAAGAAACCTGAATTTATCAGTTTGAATAGTTCAAAACAGCGTTTTTCTATGTTTTTGCAAGTTTAAAACAGCAGTTTTATTGTGATTTCACAAAAATCCACCGTTTCGAACCAAAGAAACCTGAATTTATCAGTTTGAATAGTTAAAAACTGCGTTTTTCTATGTTTTTGCAAGTTTAAAACAGCAATTTTATCGTCATTTCTCATAAATCGCCGTTTCACACGAAAGAAACATGAATTTATCAGTTTGAATAGTTAAAAACAGCGTTTTTCTATGTTTTTGCAAGTTTAAAACAGCAATTTTATCGTCATTTCTCATAAATCGCCGTTTCACACGAAAGAAACCTGAATTTATCAGTTTGAATAGTTCAAAACAGCGTTTTTCTATGTTTTTGCAAGTTTAAAACAGCAGTTTTATCGTAATTTCACAAAAATCCACCGTTTCGAACGAAAGAAACCTGAATTTATCAGTTTGAATAGTTAAAAACAGCGTTTTTCTATGTTTTTGCAAGTTTAAAACAGCAATTTTATCGTCATTTCTCATAAATCGCCGTTTCACACGAAAGAAACATGAATTTGTCAGTTTGAATAGTTAAAAACAGCGTTTTCCTATGTTTTTTCATGTTTTAAACAGCAATTTTATCGTCATTTCTCATAATTCGCCGTTTCACACGAAAGAAACATAAATTTATCAGTTCGAATAGTTCAAAACAGCGTTTTTCTATGTTTTTGCAAGTTTAAAACAGCAATTTTATCGTCATTTCTCATAAATCGCCGTTTCACACAAAAGAAACATGAATTTATCAGTTTGAATAGTTCAAAACAGCGTTTTTCTATGTTTTTGCAAGTTTAAAACAGCAGTTTTATCGTGATTTCACAAAAATCCACCGTTTCGAACGAAAGAAACCTGAATTTATCAGTTTGAATAGTTAAAAACTGCGTTTTTCTATGTTTTTTCATGTTTAAAACAGCAATTTTATCGTCATTTCTCATAAATCGCCGTTTCACACGAAAGAAACATGAATTTATCAGTTTGAATAGTTAAAAACAGCGTTTTTCTATGTTTTTGCAAGTTTAAAACAGCAATTTTATCGTCATTTCTCATAAATCGCCGTTTCACACGAAAGAAACATGAATTTGTCAGTTTGAATAGTTCAAAACCGCGTTTTTCTATGTTTTTGCAAGTTTAAAACAGCAATTTTATCGTCATTTCTCATAAATCGCCGTTTCACACGAAAGAAACATGAATTTGTCAGTTTGAATAGTTCAAAAAAGCGTTTTTCTATGTTTTTTCATGTTTAAAACAGCAATTTTATCGTCATTTCTCATAAATCGCCGTTTTCACACGAAAGAAACCTGAATTTATCAGTTTGAATAGTTCAAAACAGCGTTTTTCTATGTTTTGCAAGTTTAAAACAGCAGTTTTATCGTGATTTCAAAAATCCACCGTTTCGAACGAAAGAAACCTGAATTTATCAGTTTGAATAGTTAAAAACAGCGTTTTTCTATGTTTTTGCAAGTTTAAAACAGCAATTTTATCGTCATTTCTCATAAATCGCCGATTCACACGAAAGAAACATGAATTTGTCAGTTTGAATAGTTCAAAACAGCGTTTTCCTATGTTTTTTCATGTTTAAAACAGCAATTTTATCGTCATTTCTCATAAATCGCCGTTTCACACGAAAGAAACATGAATTTATCAGTTTGAATAGTTCAAAACAGCGTTTTTCTATGTTTTTGCAAGTTTAAAACAGCAGTTTTATCGTGATTTCACAAAAATCCACCGTTTCGAACGAAAGAAACCTGAATTTATCAGTTTGAATAGTTAAAAACTGCGTTTTTCTATGTTTTTGCAAGTTTAAAACAGCAATTTTATCGTCATTTCTCATAAATCGCCGTTTCACACGAAATAAACATGAATTTATCAGTTTGAATAGTTAAAAACAGCGTTTTTCTATGTTTTTGCAAGTTTAAAACAGCAATTTTATCGTCATTTCTCATAAATCGCCGTTTCACACGAAAGAAACATGAATTTGTCAGTTTGAATAGTTAAAAACAGCGTTTTTCTATGTTTTTGCAAGTTTAAAACAGCAATTTTATCGTCATTTCTCATAAATCGCCGTTTCACACGAAAGAAACATGAATTTGTCAGTTTGAATAGTTCAAAACAGCGTTTTTCTATGTTTTTTCATGTTTAAAACAGCAATTTTATCGTCATTTCTCATAAATCGCCGTTTCAAACGAAAGAAACCTGAATTTATCAGTTTGAATAGTTCAAAACAGCGTTTTTCTATGTTTTTGCAAGTTTAAAACAGCAGTTTTATCGTGATTTCACAAAAATCCACCGTTTCGAACGAAAGAAACCTGAATTTATCAGTTTAAATAGTTAAAAACAGCGTTTTTCTATGTTTTTTCATGTTTTAAACAGCAATTTTATCGTCATTTCTCATAAATCGCCGTTTCACACGAAAGAAACATGAATTTATCAGTTTGAATAGTTAAAAACAGCGTTTTTCTATGTTTTTGCAAGTTTAAAACAGCAATTTTATCGTCATTTCTCATAAATCGCCGTTTCACACGAAAGAAACATGAATTTGTCAGTTTGAATAGTTCAAAACCGCGTTTTTCTATGTTTTTTCAAGTTTAAAACAGCAATTTTATCGTCATTTCTCATAAATCGCCGATTCACACGAAAGAAACATGAATTTGTCAGTTTGAATAGTTCAAAACAGCGTTTTTCTATGTTTTTTCATGTTTAAAACAGCAATTTTATCGTCATTTCTCATAAATCGCCGTTTCACACGAAAGAAACATGAATTTATCAGTTTGAATAGTTCAAAACAGCGTTTTTCTATGTTTTTGCAAGTTTAAAACAGCAGTTTTATCGTGATTTCACAAAAATCCACCGTTTCGAACGAAAGAAACCTGAATTTATCAGTTTGAATAGTTAAAAACTGCGTTTTTCTATGTTTTTGCAAGTTTAAAACAGCAATTTTATCGTCATTTCTCATAAATCGCCGTTTCACACGAAAGAAACATGAATTTATCAGTTTGAATAGTTAAAAACAGCGTTTTTCTATGTTTTTGCAAGTTTAAAACAGCAATTTTATCGTCATTTCTCATAAATCGCCGTTTCACACGAAAGAAACATGAATTTGTCAGTTTGAATAGTTCAAAACAGCGATTTTCTATGTTTTTGCAAGTTTAAAACAGCAATTTTAATGTCATTTCTCATAAATCGCCGTTTTACACGAAAGAAACATGAATTTGTCAGTTTGAATAGTTCAAAACAGCGTTTTTCTATGTTTTTTCATGTTTAAAACAGCAATTTTATCGTCATTTCTCATAAATCGCCGTTTCACACGACAGAAACCTGAATTTATCAGTTTGAATAGTTCAAAACAGCGTTTTTCTATGTTTTTGCAAGTTTAAAACAGCAGTTTTATCGTGATTTCACAAAAATCCACCGTTTCGAACGAAAGAAACCTGAATTTATGAGTTTGAATAGTTAAAAACAGCGTTTTTCTATGTTTTTGCAAGTTTAAAACAGCAATTTTATCGTCATTTCTCATAAATCGCCGTTTCACACGAAAGAAACATGAATTTATCAGTTTGAATAGTTAAAAACAGCGTTTTTCTATGTTTTTGCAAGTTTAAAACAGCAATTTTATCGTCATTTCTCATAAATCGCCGTTTCACACGAAAGAAGCATGAATTTGTCAGTTTGAATAGTTCAAAACAGCGTTTTTCTATGTTTTTGCAAGTTTAAAGCAGCAATTTTATCGTCATTTCTCATAAATCGCCGTTTCACACGAAAGAAACATGAATTTGTCAGTTTGAATAGTTCAAAACAGCGTTTTTCTATGTTTTTTCATGTTTAAAACAGCAATTTTATCGTCATTTCTCATAAATCGCCGTTTCACACGAAAGAAACCTGAATTTATCAGTTTGAATAGTTCAAAACAGCGTTTTTCTATGTTTTTGCAAGTTTAAAACAGCAGTTTTATCGTGATTTCAAAAAATCCACCGTTTCGAACGAAAGAAACCTGAATTTATCAGTTTGAATAGTTAAAAACAGCGTTTTTCTATGTTTTTGCAAGTTTAAAACAGCAATTTTATCGTCATTTCTCATAAATCGCCGTTTCACACGAAAGAAACATGAATTTATCAGTTTGAATAGTTCAAAACAGCGTTTTTCTATGTTTTTTCATGTTTAAAACAGCAATTTTATCGTCATTTCTTATAAATCGCCGTTTCACACGAAAGAAACATGAATTACTCAGTTTGAATAGTTCAAAACAGCGTTTTTCTATGTTTTTGCAAGTTTAAAACAGCAGTTTTATCGTGATTTCACAAAAATCCACCGTTTCGAACGAAAGAAACCTGAATTTATCAGTTTGAATAGTTAAAAACTGCGTTTTTCTATGTTTTTGCAAGTTTAAAACAGCAATTTTATCGTCATTTCTCATAAATCGCCGTTTCACACGAAAGAAACATGAATTTATCAGTTTGAATAGTTAAAAACAGCGTTTTTCTATGTTTTTGCAAGTTTAAAACAGCAATTTTATCGTCATTTCTCATAAATCGCCGTTTCACACGAAAGAAACATGAATTTGTCAGTTTGAATAGTTCAAAACAGCGTTTTTCTATGTTTTTGCAAGTTTAAAACAGCAATTTTATCGTCATTTCTCATAAATCGCCGTTTCACACGAAAGAAACATGAATTTGTCAGTTTGAATAGTTTAAAACAGCGTTTTTCTATGTTTTTTCATGTTTAAAACAGCAATTTTATCGTCATTTCTCATAAATCGCCGTTTCACACGAAAGAAACCTGAATTTATCAGTTTGAATAGTTCAAAACAGCGTTTTTCTATGTTTCTGCAAGTTTAAAACAGCAGTTTTATCGTGATTTCACAAAAATCCACCGTTTCGAACGAAAGAAACCTGAATTTATCAGTTTGAATAGTTAAAAACAGCGTTTTTCTATGTTTTTTCATGTTTAAAACAGCAATTTTATCGTCATTTCTCATAAATCGCCGTTTCACACGAAAGAAACATGAATTTATCAGTTTGAATAGTTCAAAACAGCGTTTTTCTATGTTTTTGCAAGTTTAAAACAGCAGTTTTATCGTGATTTCACAAAAATCCACCGTTTCGAACGAAAGAAACCTGAATTTATCAGTTTGAATAGTTAAAAACTGCGTTTTCTATGTTTTTGCAAGTTTAAAACAGCAATTTTATCGTCATTTCTCATAAATCGCCGTTTCACACGAAAGAAACATGAATTTATCAGTTTGAATAGTTAAAAACAGCGTTTTTCTATGTTTTTGCAAGTTTAAAACAGCAACTTTATCGTCATTTCTCATAAATCGCCGTTTCACACGAAAAAAACATGAATTTGTCAGTTTGAATAGTTCAAAACAGCGTTTTTCTATGTTTTTGCAAGTTTAAAACAGCAATTTTATTGTCATTTCTCATAAATCGCCGTTTCACACGAAAGAAACATGAATTTGTCAGTTTGAATAGTTCAAAACAGCGTTTTTCTATGTTTTTTCATGTTTAAAACAGCAATTTTATCGTCATTTCTCATAAATCGCCGTTTCACACGAAAGAAACCTGAAATTATCAGTTTGAATAGTTCAAAACAGCGTTTTTCTATGTTTCTGCAAGTTTAAAACAGCAGTTTTATCGTGATTTCACAAAAATCCACCGTTTCGAACGAAAGAAACCTGAATTTATCAGTTTGAATAGTTAAAAACAGGGTTTTTCTATGTTTTTGCAAGTTTAAAACAGCAATTTTATCGTCATTTCTCATAAATCGCCGTTTCACACGAAAGAAACATGAATTTGTCAGTTTGAATAGTTCAAAACAGCGTTTTTCTATGTTTTTTCATGTTTAAAACAGCAATTTTATCGTCATTTCTCATAAATCGCCGTTTCACACGAAAGAAACATGAATTTATCAGTTTGAATAGTTCAAAACAGCGTTTTTCTATGTTTTTGCAAGTTTAAAACAGCAGTTTTATCGTGATTTCACAAAAATCCACCGTTTCGAACGAAAGAAACCTGAATTTATCAGTTTGAATAGTTAAAAACTGCGTTTTTCTATGTTTTTGCAAGTTTAAAACAGCAATTTTATCGTCATTTCTCATAAATCGCCGTTTCACACGAAAGAAACATGAATTTATCAGTTTGAATAGTTAAAAACAGCGTTTTTCTATGTTTTTGCAAGTTTAAAACAGCAATTTTATCGTCATTTCTCATAAATCGCCGTTTCACACGAAAGAAACCTGAATTTATCAGTTTGAATAGTTCAAAACAGCGTTTTTCTATGTTTTTGCAAGTTTAAAACAGCAGTTTTATCGTGATTTCACAAAAATCCACCGTTTCGAACGAAAGAAACCTGAATTTATCAGTTTGAATAGTTAAAAACAGCGTTTTTCTATGTTTTTGCAAGTTTAAAACAGCAATTTTATCGTCATTTCTCATAAATCGCCGTTTCACACGAAAGAAACATGAATTTGTCAGTTTGAATAGTTCAAAACAGCGTTTTTCTATGTTTTTTCATGTTTAAAACAGCAATTTTATCGTCATTTCTCATAAATCGCCGTTTCACACGAAAGAAACATGAATTTATCAGTTTGAATAGTTCAAAACAGCGTTTTTCTATGTTTTTGCAAGTTTAAAACAGCAGTTTTATCGTGATTTTACAAAAATCCACCGTTTCGAACGAAAGAAACCTGAATTTATCAGTTTGAATAGTTAAAAACTGCGTTTTTCTATGTTTTTGCAAGTTTAAAACAGCAACTTTATCGTCATTTCTCATAAATCGCCGTTTCACACGAAAGAAACATGAATTTATCAGTTTGAATAGTTAAAAACAGCGTTTTTCTATGTTTTTGCAAGTTTAAAACAGCAATTTTATCGTCATTTCTCATAAATCGCCGTTTCACACGAAAGAAACATGAATTTGTCAGTTTGAATAGTTCAAAACAGCGTTTTTCTATGTTTTTGCAAGTTTAAAACAGCAATTTTATCGTCATTTCTCATAA
This sequence comes from Poecilus cupreus, assembly GCA_963942605.1. Classification (NCBI taxonomy): domain Eukaryota; kingdom Metazoa; phylum Arthropoda; class Insecta; order Coleoptera; family Carabidae; genus Poecilus; species Poecilus cupreus. The sequence goes on from CAWWDY010000929.1 coordinate 88,152, forward strand.
ATCGCCGTTTCACACGAAAGAAACATGAATTTGTCAGTTTGAATAGTTCAAAACAGCGTTTTTCTATGTTTTTTCATGTTTAAAACAGCAATTTTATCGTCATTTCTCATAAATCGCAGTTTCACACAAAAGAAACCTGAATTTATCAGTTTGAATAGTTCAAAACAGCGTTTTTCTATGTTTTTGCAAGTTTAAAACAGCAGTTTTATCGTGATTTCACAAAAATCCACCGTTTCCTACGAAAGAAACCTGAATTTGTCAGTTTGAATAGTTAAAAACAGCGTTTTTCTATGTTTTTGCAAGTTTAAAACAGCAATTTTATCGTCATTTCTCATAAATCGCCGTTTCACACGAAAGAAACATGAATTTGTCAGTTTGAATAGTTCAAAACAGCGTTTTTCTATGTTTTTGCAAGTTTAAAACAGCAATTTTATCGTCATTTCTCATAAATCGCCGTTTCACACGAAAGAAACATGAATTTGTCAGTTTGAATAGTTCAAAACAGCGTTTTTCTATGTTTTTTCATGTTTAAAACAGCAATTTTATCGTCATTTCTCATAAATCGCCGTTTCACACGAAAGAAACCTGAATTTATCAGTTTGAATAGTTCAAAACAGCGTTTTTCTATGTTTTTGCAAGTTTAAAACAGCAGTTTTATCGTGATTTCACAAAAATCCACCGTTTCCTACGAAAGAAACCTGAATTTATCAGTTTGAATAGTTAAAAACAGCGTTTTTCTATGTTTTTGCAAGTTTAAAACAGCAGTTTTATCGTGATTTCACAAAAATCCACCGTTTCGAACGAAAGAAACCTGAATTTATCAGTTTGAATAGTTAAAAACTGCGTTTTTCTATGTTTTTGCAAGTTTAAAACAGCAATTTTATCGTCATTTCTCATAAATCGCCGTTTCACACGAAAGAAACATGAATTTATCAGTTTGAATAGTTAAAAACAGCGTTTTTCTATGTTTTTGCAAGTTTAAAACAGCAATTTTATCGTCATTTCTCATAAATCGCCGTTTCACACGAAAGAAACATGAATTTGTCAGTTTGAATAGTTCAAAACAGCGTTTTTCTATGTTTTTGCAAGTTTAAAACAGCAATTTCATCGTCATTTCTCATAAATCGCCGTTTCACACGAAAGAAACATGAATTTGTCAGTTTGAATAGTTTAAAACAGCGTTTTTCTATGTTTTTCCATGTTTAAAACAGCAATTTTATCGTCATTTCTCATAAATCGCCGTTTCACACGAAAGAAACCTGAATTTATCAGTTTGAATAGTTCAAAACAGCGTTTTTCTATGTTTCTGCAAGTTTAAAACAGCAGTTTTATCGTGATTTCACAAAAATCCACCGTTTCGAACGAAAGAAACCTGAATTTATCAGTTTGAATAGTTAAAAACAGCGTTTTTCTATGTTTTTGCAAGTTTAAAACAGCAATTTTATCGTCATTTCTCATAAATCGCCGTTTCACACGAAAGAAACATGAATTTGTCAGTTTGAATAGTTCAAAACAGCGTTTTTCTATGTTTTTTCATGTTTAAAACAGCAATTTTATCGTCATTTCTCATAAATCGCCGTTTCACACGAAAGAAAAATGAATTTATCAGTTTGAATAGTTCAAAACAGCGTTTTTCTATGTTTTTGCAAGTTTAAAACAGCAGTTTTATCGTGATTTCACAAAAATCCACCGTTTCGAACGAAAGAAACCTGAATTTATCAGTTTGAATAGTTAAAAACTGCGTTTTCTATGTTTTTGCAAGTTTAAAACAGCAATTTTATCGTCATTTCTCATAAATCGCCGTTTCACACGAAAGAAACATGAATTTATCAGTTTGAATAGTTAAAAACAGCGTTTTTCTATGTTTTTGCAAGTTTAAAACAGCAATTTTATCGTCATTTCTCATAAATCGCCGTTTCACACGAAAGAAACATGAATTTATCAGTTTGAATAGTTCAAAACAGCGTTTTTCTATGTTTTTGCAAGTTTAAAACAGCAGTTTTATCGTGATTTCACAAAAATCCACCGTTTCGAACGAAAGAAACCTGAATTTATCAGTTTGAATAGTTAAAAACTGCGTTTTTCTATGTTTTTGCAAGTTTAAAACAGCAATTTTATCGTCATTTCTCATAAATCGCCGTTTCACACGAAAGAAACATGAATTTATCAGTTTGAATAGTTAAAAACAGCGTTTTTCTATGTTTTTGCAAGTTTAAAACAGCAATTTTATCGTCATTTCTCATAAATCGCCGTTTCACACGAAAGAAACCTGAATTTATCAGTTTGAATAGTTCAAAACAGCGTTTTTCTATGTTTTTGCAAGTTTAAAACAGCAGTTTTATCGTGATTTCACAAAAATCCACCGTTTCGAACGAAAGAAACCTGAATTTATCAGTTTGAATAGTTAAAAACAGCGTTTTTCTATGTTTTTGCAAGTTTAAAACAGCAATTTTATCGTCATTTCTCATAAATCGCCGTTTCACACGAAAGAAACATGAATTTGTCAGTTTGAATAGTTCAAAACAGCGTTTTTCTATGTTTTTTCATGTTTAAAACAGCAATTTTATCGTCATTTCTCATAAATCGCCGTTTCACACGAAAGAAACATGAATTTATCAGTTTGAATAGTTCAAAACAGCGTTTTTCTATGTTTTTGCAAGTTTAAAACAGCAGTTTTATCGTGATTTTACAAAAATCCACCGTTTCGAACGAAAGAAACCTGAATTTATCAGTTTGAATAGTTAAAAACTGCGTTTTTCTATGTTTTTGCAAGTTTAAAACAGCAATTTTATCGTCATTTCTCATAAATCGCCGTTTCACACGAAAGAAACATGAATTTATCAGTTTGAATAGTTAAAAACAGCGTTTTTCTATGTTTTTGCAAGTTTAAAACAGCAATTTTATCGTCATTTCTCATAAATCGCCGTTTCACACGAAAGAAACATGAATTTGTCAGTTTGAATAGTTCAAAACAGCGTTTTTCTATGTTTTTGCAAGTTTAAAACAGCAATTTTATCGTCATTTCTCATAAATCGCCGTTTCACACGAAAGAAACATGAATTTGTCAGTTTGAATAGTTCAAAACAGCGTTTTTCTATGTTTTTGCAAGTTTAAAACAGCAATTTTATTGTCATTTCTCATAAATCGCCGTTCACACGAAAGAAACATGAATTTGTCAGTTTGAATAGTTCAAAACAGCGTTTTTCTATGTTTTTTCATGTTTAAAACAGCAATTTTATCGTCATTTCTCATAAATCGCCGTTTCACACGAAAGAAACCTGAATTTATCAGTTTGAATAGTTCAAAACAGCGTTTTTCTATGTTTCTGCAAGTTTAAAACAGCAGTTTTATCGTGATTTCACAAAAATCCACCGTTTCGAACGAAAGAAACCTGAATTTATCAGTTTGAATAGTTAAAAACAGCGTTTTTCTATGTTTTTGCAAGTTTAAAACAGCAATTTTATCGTCATTTCTCATAAATCGCCGTTTCACACGAAAGAAACATGAATTTGTCAGTTTGAATAGTTCAAAACAGCGTTTTCTATGTTTTTTCATGTTTAAAACAGCAATTTTATCGTCATTTCTCATAAATCGCCGTTTCACACGAAAGAAACATGAATTTATCAGTTTGAATAGTTCAAAACAGCGTTTTTCTATGTTTTTGCAAGTTTAAAACAGCAGTTTTATCGTGATTTCACAAAAATCCACCGTTTCGAACGAAAGAAACCTGAATTTATCAGTTTGAATAGTTAAAAACTGCGTTTTTCTATGTTTTTGCAAGTTTAAAACAGCAATTTTATCGTCATTTCTCATAAATCGCCGTTTCACACGAAAGAAACATGAATTTATCAGTTTGAATAGTTAAAAACAGCGTTTTTCTATGTTTTTGCAAGTTTAAAACAGCAATTTTATCGTCATTTCTCATAAATCGCCGTTTCACACGAAAGAAACCTGAATTTATCAGTTTGAATAGTTCAAAACAGCGTTTTTCTATGTTTTTGCAAGTTTAAAACAGCAGTTTTATCGTGATTTCACAAAAATCCACCGTTTCGAACGAAAGAAACCTGAATTTATCAGTTTGAATAGTTAAAAACAGCGTTTTTCTATGTTTTTGCAAGTTTAAAACAGCAATTTTATCGTCATTTCTCATAAATCGCCGTTTCACACGAAAGAAACATGAATTTGTCAGTTTGAATAGTTCAAAACAGCGTTTTTCTATGTTTTTTCATGTTTAAAACAGCAATTTTATCGTCATTTCTCATAAATCGCCGTTTCACACGAAAGAAACATGAATTTATCAGTTTGAATAGTTAAAAACAGCGTTTTTCTATGTTTTTGCAAGTTTAAAACAGCAATTTTATCGTCATTTCTCATAAATCGCCGTTTCACACGATAGAAACATGAATTTGTCAGTTTGAATAGTTCAAAACAGCGTTTTTCTATGTTTTTGCAAGTTTAAAACAGCAATTTTATCGTCATTTCTCATAAATCGCCGTTTCACACGAAAGAAACATGAATTTGTCAGTTTGAATAGTTCAAAACAGCGTTTTTCTATGTTTTTTCATGTTTAAAACAGCAATTTTATCGTCATTTCTCATAAATCGCCGTTTCACACGAAAGAAACCTGAATTTATCAGTTTGAATAGTTCAAAACAGCGTTTTTCTATGTTTTTGCAAGTTTAAAACAGCAGTTTTATCGTGATTTCACAAAAATCCACCGTTTCGAACGAAAGAAACCTGAATTTATCAGTTTGAATAGTTAAAAACAGCGTTTTTCTATGTTTTTGCAAGTTTAAACAGCAATTTTATCGTCATTTCTCATAAATCGCCGTTTCACACGAAAGAAACATGAATTTGTCAGTTTGAATAGTTCAAAACAGCGTTTTTCTATGTTTTTGCAAGTTTAAAACAGCAATTTTATCGTCATTTCTCATAAATCGCCGTTTCACACGAAAGAAACATGAATTTGTCAGTTTGAATAGTTCAAAACAGCGTTTTTCTATGTTTTTTCATGTTTAAAACAGCAATTTTATCGTCATTTCTCATAAATCGCCGTTTCACACGAAAGAAACCTGAATTTATCAGTTTGAATAGTTCAAAACAGCGTTTTTCTATGTTTTTGCAAGTTTAAAACAGCAGTTTTATCGTGATTTCACAAAAATCCACCGTTTCGAACGAAAGAAACCTGAATTTATCAGTTTGAATAGTTAAAAACTGCGTTTTTCTATGTTTTTGCAAGTTTAAAACAGCAATTTTATCGTCATTTCTCATAAATCGCCGTTTCACACGAAAGAAACATGAATTTATCAGTTTGAATAGTTAAAAACAGCGTTTTTCTATGTTTTTGCAAGTTTAAAACAGCAATTTTATCGTCATTTCTCATAAATCGCCGTTTCACACGAAAGAAACCTGAATTTATCAGTTTGAATAGTTCAAAACAGCGTTTTTCTATGTTTTTGCAAGTTTAAAACAGCAGTTTTATCGTGATTTCACAAAAATCCACCGTTTCGAACGAAAGAAACCTGAATTTATCAGTTTGAATAGTTAAAAACAGCGTTTTTCTATGTTTTTGCAAGTTTAAAACAGCAATTTTATCGTCATTTCTCATAAATCGCCGTTTCACACGAAAGAAACATGAATTTGTCAGTTTGAATAGTTCAAAACAGCGTTTTCCTATGTTTTTTTATGTTTAAAACAGCAATTTTATCGTCATTTCTCATAAATCGCCGTTTCACACGAAAGAAACATGAATTTATCAGTTCGAATAGTTCAAAACAGCGTTTTTCTATGTTTTTGCAAGTTTAAAACAGCAATTTTATCGTCATTTCTCATAAATCGCCGTTTCACACGAAAGAAACATGAATTTATCAGTTTGAATAGTTCAAAACAGCGTTTTTCTATGTTTTTGCAAGTTTAAAACAGCAGTTTTATCGTGATTTCACAAAAATCCACCGTTTCGAACGAAAGAAACCTGAATTTATCAGTTTGAATAGTTAAAAACTGCGTTTTTCTATGTTTTTGCAAGTTTAAAACAGCAATTTTATCGTCATTTCTCATAAATCGCCGTTTCACACGAAAGAAACATGAATTTATCAGTTTGAATAGTTAAAAACAGCGTTTTTCTATGTTTTTGCAAGTTTAAAACAGCAATTTTATCGTCATTTCTCATAAATCGCCGTTTCACACGAAAGAAACATGAATTTGTCAGTTTGAATAGTTCAAAACAGCGTTTTTCTATGTTTTTGCAAGTTTAAAACAGCAATTTTATCGTCATTTCTCATAAATCGCCGTTTCACACGAAAGAAACATGAATTTGTCAGTTTGAATAGTTCAAAACAGCGTTTTTCTATGTTTTTGCAAGTTTAAAACAGCAGTTTTATCGTGATTTCACAAAAATCCACCGTTTCACACGAAAGAAACCTGAATTTATCAGTTTGAATAGTTCAAAACAGCGTTTTTCTATGTTTTTGCAAGTTTAAAACAGCAGTTTTATCGTGATTTCACAAAAATCCACCGTTTCGAACGAAAGAAACCTGAATTTATCAGTTTGAATAGTTAAAAACTGCGTTTTTCTATGTTTTTGCAAGTTTAAAACAGCAATTTTATCGTCATTTCTCATAAATCGCCGTTTCACACGAAAGAAACATGAATTTATCAGTTTGAATAGTTAAAAACAGCGTTTTTCTATGTTTTTGCAAGTTTAAAACAGCAATTTTATCGTCATTTCTCATAAATCGCCGTTTCACACGAAAGAAACCTGAATTTATCAGTTTGAATAGTTCAAAACAGCGTTTTTCTATGTTTTTGCAAGTTTAAAACAGCAGTTTTATCGTGATTTCACAAAAATCCACCGTTTCGAACGAAAGAAACCTGAATTTATCAGTTTGAATAGTTAAAAACAGCGTTTTTCTATGTTTTTGCAAGTTTAAAACAGCAATTTTATCGTCATTTCTCATAAATCGCCGTTTCACACGAAAGAAACATGAATTTGTCAGTTTGAATAGTTCAAAACAGCGTTTTCCTATGTTTTTTTATGTTTAAAACAGCAATTTTATCGTCATTTCTCATAAATCGCCGTTTCACACGAAAGAAACATGAATTTATCAGTTCGAATAGTTCAAAACAGCGTTTTTCTATGTTTTTGCAAGTTTAAAACAGCAATTTTATCGTCATTTCTCATAAATCGCCGTTTCACACGAAAGAAACATGAATTTATCAGTTTGAATAGTTCAAAACAGCGTTTTTCTATGTTTTTGCAAGTTTAAAACAGCAGTTTTATCGTGATTTCACAAAAATCCACCGTTTCGAACGAAAGAAACCTGAATTTATCAGTTTGAATAGTTAAAAACTGCGTTTTTCTATGTTTTTGCAAGTTTAAAACAGCAATTTTATCGTCATTTCTCATAAATCGCCGTTTCACACGAAAGAAACATGAATTTATCAGTTTGAATAGTTAAAAACAGCGTTTTTCTATGTTTTTGCAAGTTTAAAACAGCAATTTTATCGTCATTTCTCATAAATCGCCGTTTCACACGAAAGAAACATGAATTTGTCAGTTTGAATAGTTCAAAACAGCGTTTTTCTATGTTTTTGCAAGTTTAAAACAGCAATTTTATCGTCATTTCTCATAAATCGCCGTTTCACACGAAAGAAACATGAATTTGTCAGTTTGAATAGTTCAAAACAGCGTTTTTCTATGTTTTTTCATGTTTAAAACAGCAATTTTATCGTCATTTCTCATAAATCGCCGTTTCACACGAAAGAAACATGAATTTATCAGTTTGAATAGTTCAAAACAGCGTTTTTCTATGTTTTTGCAAGTTTAAAACAGCAGTTTTATCGTGATTTCACAAAAATCCACCGTTTCGAACGAAAGAAACCTGAATTTATCAGTTTGAATAGTTAAAAACAGCGTTTTTCTATGTTTTTGCAAGTTTAAAACAGCAATTTTATCGTCATTTCTCATAAATCGCCGTTTCACACGAAAGAAACATGAATTTGTCAGTTTGAATAGTTCAAAACAGCGTTTTTCTATGTTTTTTCATGTTTAAAACAGCAATTTTATCGTCATTTCTCATAAATCGCCGTTTCACACGAAAGAAACATGAATTTATCAGTTTGAATAGTTCAAAACAGCGTTTTTCTATGTTTTTGCAAGTTTAAAACAGCAGTTTTATCGTGATTTCACAAAAATCCACCGTTTCGAACGAAAGAAACCTGAATTTATCAGTTTGAATAGTTAAAAACTGCGTTTTTCTATGTTTTTGCAAGTTTAAAACAGCAATTTTATCGTCATTTCTCATAAATCGCCGTTTCACACAAAAGAAACATGAATTTGTCAGTTTGAATAGTTCAAAACAGCGTTTTTCTATGTTTTTTCATGTTTAAAACAGCAATTTTATCGTCATTTCTCATAAATCGCCGTTTCACACGAAAGAAACATGAATTTGTCAGTTTGAATAGTTCAAAACAGCGTTTTTCTATGTTTTTTCATGTTTAAAACAGCAATTTTATCGTCATTTCTCATAAATCGCCGTTTCACACGAAAGAAACATGAATTTATCAGTTTGAATAGTTCAAAACAGCGTTTTTCTATGTTTTGCAAGTTTAAAACAGCAATTTTATCGTCATTTCTCATAAATCGCCGTTTCACACGAAAGAAACATGAATTTGTCAGTTTGAATAGTTCAAAACAGCGTTTTTCTATGTTTTTTCATGTTTAAAACAGCAATTTTATCGTCATTTCTCATAAATCGCCGTTTCACACGAAAGAAACATGAATTTATCAGTTTGAATAGTTCAAAACAGCGTTTTTCTATGTTTTTGCAAGTTTAAAACAGCAGTTTTATCGTGATTTCACAAAAATCCACCGTTTCGAACGAAAGAAACCTGAATTTATCAGTTTGAATAGTTAAAAACTGCGTTTTTCTATGTTTTTGCAAGTTTAAAACAGCAATTTTATCGTCATTTCTCATAAATCGCCGTTTCACACAAAAGAAACATGAATTTGTCAGTTTGAATAGTTCAAAACAGCGTTTTTCTATGTTTTTTCATGTTTAAAACAGCAATTTTATCGTCATTTCTCATAAATCGCCGTTTCACACGAAAGAAACATGAATTTATCAGTTTGAATAGTTAAAAACAGCGTTTTTCTATGTTTTTGCAAGTTTAAAACAGCAATTTTATCGTCATTTCTCATAAATCGCCGTTTCACACGAAAGAAACATGAATTTTTTCAGTTTGAATAGTTCAAAACAGCGTTTTTCTATGTTTTTGCAAGTTTAAAACAGCAATTTTATCGTCATTTCTCATAAATCGCCGTTTCACACGAAAGAAACATGAATTTGTCAGTTTGAATAGTTCAAAACAGCGTTTTTCTATGTTTTTTCATGTTTAAAACAGCAATTTTATCGTCATTTCTCATAAATCGCCGTTTCACACGAAAGAAACCTGAATTTATCAGTTTGAATTGTTCAAAACAGCGTTTTTCTATGTTTTTGCAAGTTTAAAACAGCAGTTTTATCGTGATTTCACAAAAATCCACCGTTTCGAACGAAAGAAACCTGAATTTATCAGTTTGAATAGTTAAAAACAGCGTTTTTCTATGTTTTTGCAAGTTTAAAACAGCAATTTTATCGTCATTTCTCATAAATCGCCGTTTCACACGAAAGAAACATGAATTTGTCAGTTTGAATAGTTCAAAACAGCGTTTTTCTATGTTTTTCATGTTTAAAACAGCAATTTTATCGTCATTTCTCATAAATCGCCGTTTCACACGAAAGAAACATGAATTTATCAGTTTGAATAGTTCAAAACAGCGTTTTTCTATGTTTTTGCAAGTTTAAAACAGCAGTTTTATCGTGATTTCACAAAAATCCACCGTTTCGAACGAAAGAAACCTGAATTTATCAGTTTGAATAGTTAAAAACTGCGTTTTTCTATGTTTTTGCAAGTTTAAAACAGCAATTTTATCGTCATTTCTCATAAATCGCCGTTTCACACAAAAGAAACATGAATTTGTCAGTTTGAATAGTTCAAAACAGCGTTTTTCTATGTTTTTTCATGTTTAAAACAGCAATTTTATCGTCATTTCTCATAAATCGCCGTTTCACACGAAAGAAACATGAATTTGTCAGTTTGAATAGTTCAAAACAGCGTTTTTCTATGTTTTTTCATGTTTAAAACAGCAATTTTATCGTCATTTCTCATAAATCGCCGTTTCACACGAAAGAAACATGAATTTATCAGTTTGAATAGTTCAAAACAGCGTTTTTCTATGTTTTGCAAGTTTAAAACAGCAATTTTATCGTCATTTTTCATAAATCGCCGTTTCACACGAAAGAAACATGAATTTGTCAGTTTGAATAGTTCAAAACAGCGTTTTTCTATGTTTTTTCATGTTTAAAACAGCAATTTTATCGTCATTTCTCATAAATCGCCGTTTCACACGAAAGAAACCTGAATTTATCAGTTTGAATTGTTCAAAACAGCGTTTTTCTATGTTTTTGCAAGTTTAAAACAGCAGTTTTATCGTGATTTCACAAAAATCCACCGTTTCGAACGAAAGAAACCTGAATTTATCAGTTTGAATAGTTAAAAACAGCGTTTTTCTATGTTTTTTCATGTTTAAAACAGCAATTTTATCGTCATTTCTCATAAATCGCCGTTTCACACGAAAGAAACATGAATTTATCAGTTTGAATAGTTCAAAACAGCGTTTTTCTATGTTTTTGCAAGTTTAAAACAGCAGTTTTATCGTGATTTCACAAAAATCCACCGTTTCGAACGAAAGAAACCTGAATTTATCAGTTTGAATAGTTAAAAACTGCGTTTTTCTATGTTTTTGCAAGTTTAAAACAGCAATTTTATCGTCATTTCTCATAAATCGCCGTTTCACACAAAAGAAACATGAATTTGTCAGTTTGAATAGTTCAAAACAGCGTTTTTCTATGTTTTTTCATGTTTAAAACAGCAATTTTATCGTCATTTCTCATAAATCGCCGTTTCACACGAAAGAAACATGAATTTGTCAGTTTGAATAGTTCAAAACAGCGTTTTTCTATGTTTTTTCATGTTTAAAACAGCAATTTTATCGTCATTTCTCATAAATCGCCGTTTCACACGAAAGAAACATGAATTTATCAGTTTGAATAGTTCAAAACAGCGTTTTTCTATGTTTTGCAAGTTTAAAACAGCAATTTTATCGTCATTTCTCATAAATCGCCGTTTCACACGAAAGAAACATGAATTTGTCAGTTTGAATAGTTCAAAACAGCGTTTTTCTATGTTTTTTAATGTTTAAAACAGCAATTTTATCGTCATTTCTCATAAATCGCCGTTTCACACGAAAGAAACCTGAATTTATCAGTTTGAATAGTTCAAAACAGCGTTTTTCTATGTTTTTGCAAGTTTAAAACAGCAGTTTTATCGTGATTTCACAAAAATCCACCGTTTCGAACGAAAGAAACCTGAATTTATCAGTTTGAATAGTTAAAAACAGCGTTTTTCTATGTTTTTGCAAGTTTAAAACAGCAATTTTATCGTCATTTCTCATAAATCGCCGTTTCACACGAAAGAAACATGAATTTGTCAGTTTGAATAGTTCAAAACAGCGTTTTTCTATGTTTTTTCATGTTTAAAACAGCAATTTTATCGTCATTTTTATAAATCGCCGTTTCACACGAAAGAAACCTGAATTTATCAGTTTGAATAGTTCAAAACAGCGTTTTTCTATGTTTTTGCAAGTTTAAAACAGCAGTTTTATCGTGATTTCACAAAAATCCACCGTTTCGAACGAAAGAAACCTGAATTTATCAGTTTGAATAGTTAAAAACAGCGTTTTTCTATGTTTTTGCAAGTTTAAAACAGCAATTTTATCGTCATTTCTCATAAATCGCCGTTTCACACGAAAGAAACATGAATTTGTTAGTTTGAATAGTTCAAAACAGCGTTTTTCTATGTTTTTGCAAGTTTATACAGCAATTTTATCGTCATTTCTCATAAATCGCCGTTTCACACGAAAGAAACATGAATTTGTCAGTTTGAATAGTTCAAAACAGCGTTTTTCTGTTTTTTCATGTTTAAAACAGCAATTTTATCGTCATTTCTCATAAATCGCCGTTTCACACGAAAGAAACCTGAATTTATCAGTTTGAATTGTTCAAAACAGCGTTTTTCTATGTTTTTGCAAGTTTAAAACAGCAGTTTTATCGTGATTTCACAAAAATCCACCGTTTCGAACGAAAAAAACCTGAATTTATCAGTTTGAATAGTTAAAAACAGCGTTTTTCTATGTTTTTGCAAGTTTAAAACAGCAATTTTATCGTCATTTCTCATAAATCGCCGTTTCACACGAAAGAAACATGAATTTGTCAGTTTGAATAGTTTAAAACAGCGTTTTTCTATGTTTTTTCATGTTTAAAACAGCAATTTTATCGTCATTTCTCATAAATTGCCGTTTCACACGAAAGAAACATGAATTTATCAGTTTGAATAGTTCAAAACAGCGTTTTTCTATGTTTTTGCAAGTTTAAAACAGCAGTTTTATCGTGATTTCACAAAAATCCACCGTTTCGAACGAAAGAAACCTGAATTTATCAGTTTGAATAGTTAAAAACTGCGTTTTTCTATGTTTTTGCAAGTTTAAAACAGCAATTTTATCGTCATTTCTCATAAATCGCCGTTTCACACGAAAGAAACATGAATTTATCAGTTTGAATAGTTAAAAACAGCGTTTTTCTATGTTTTTGCAAGTTTAAAACAGCAATTTTATCGTCATCTCTCATAAATCGCCGTTTCACACGAAAGAAACATGAATTTGACAGTTTGAATAGTTCAAAACAGCGTTTTTCTATGTTTTTGCAAGTTTAAAACAGCAATTTTATCGTCATTTCTCATAAATCGCCGTTTCACACGAAAGAAACCTGAATTTATCAGTTTGAATAGTTCAAAACAGCGTTTTTCTATGTTTTTGCAAGTTTAAAACAGCAGTTTTATCGTGATTTCACAAAAATCCACCGTTTCGAACGAAAGAAACCTGAATTTATCAGTTTGAATAGTTAAAAACAGCGTTTTTCTATGTTTTTGCAAGTTTAAAACAGCAATTTTATCGTCATTTCTCATAAATCGCCGTTTCACACGAAAGAAACATGAATTTGTCAGTTTGAATAGTTCAAAACAGCGTTTCTCTATGTTTTTTCATGTTTAAAACAGCAATTTTATCGTCATTTCTCATAAATCGCCGTTTCACACGAAAGAAACCTGAATTTATCAGTTTGAATAGTTCAAAACAGCGTTTTTCTATGTTTTTGCAAGTTTAAAACAGCAGTTTTATCGTGATTTCACAAAAATCCACCGTTTCGAACGAAAGAAACCTGAATTTATCAGTTTGAATAGTTAAAAACAGCGTTTTTCTATGTTTTTGCAAGTTTAAAACAGCAATTTTATCGTCATTTCTCATAAATCGCCGTTTCACATGAAAGAAACATGAATTTGTCAGTTTGAATAGTTCAAAACAGCGTTTTTCTATGTTTTTTCATGTTTAAAACAGCAATTTTATCGTCATTTCTCATAAATCGCCGTTTCACACGAAAGAAACATGAATTTATCAGTTTGAATAGTTCAAAACAGCGTTTTTCTATGTTTTTGCAAGTTTAAAACAGCAGTTTTATCGTGATTTCACAAAAATCCACCGTTTCGAACGAAAGAAACCTGAATTTATCAGTTTGAATAGTTAAAAACTGCGTTTTTCTATGTTTTTGCAAGTTTAAAACAGCAGTTTTATCGTGATTTCACAAAAATCCACCGTTTCGAACGAAAGAAACCTGAATTTATCAGTTTGAATAGTTAAAAACTGCGTTTTTCTATGTTTTTGCAAGTTTAAAACAGCAATTTTATCGTCATTTCTCATAAATCGCCGTTTCACACGAAAGAAACATGAATTTATCAGTTTGAATAGTTAAAAACAGCGTTTTTCTATGTTTTTGCAATTTTAAAACAGCAATTTTATCGTCATTTCTCATAAATCGCCGTTTCACACGAAAGAAACATGAATTTGTCAGTTTGAATAGTTCAAAACAGCGTTTTTCTATGTTTTTGCAAGTTTAAAACAGCAATTTTATCGTCATTTCTCATAAATCGCCGTTTCACACGAAAGAAACATGAATTTGTCAGTTTGAATAGTTCAAAACAGCGTTTTTCTATGTTTTTTCATGTTTAAAACAGCAATTTTATCGTCATTTCTCATAAATCGCCGTTTCACACGAAAGAAACCTGAATTTATCAGTTTGAATAGTTCAAAACAGCGTTTTTCTATGTTTTTGCAAGTTTAAAACAGCAGTTTTATCGTGATTTTACAAAAATCCACCGTTTCGAACGAAAGAAACCTGAATTTATCAGTTTGAATAGTTAAAAACAGCGTTTTTCTATGTTTTTGCAAGTTTAAAACAGCAATTTTATCGTCATTTCTCATAAATCGCCGTTTCACACGAAAGAAACATGAATTTGTCAGTTTGAATAGTTCAAAACAGCGTTTTTCTATGTTTTTTCATGTTTAAAACAGCAATTTTATCGTCATTTCTCATAAATCGCCGTTTCACACGAAAGAAACATGAATTTATCAGTTTGAATAGTTCAAAACAGCGTTTTTCTATGTTTTTGCAAGTTTAAAACAGCAGTTTTATCGTGATTTCACAAAAATCCACCGTTTCGAACGAAAGAAACCTGAATTCATCAGTTTGAATAGTTAAAAACTGCGTTTTTCTATGTTTTTGCAAGTTTAAAACAGCAATTTTATCGTCATTTCTCATAAATCGCCGTTTCACACGAAAGAAACATGAATTTATCTGTTTGAATAGTTAAAAACAGCGTTTTTCTATGTTTTTGCAAGTTTAAAACAGCAATTTTATCGTCATTTCTCATAAATCGCCGTTTCACACGAAAGAAACATGAATTTGTCAGTTTGAATAGTTCAAAACAGCGTTTTTCTATGTTTTTTCATGTTTAAAACAGCAATTTTATCGTCATTTCTCATAAATCGCCGTTTCACACGAAAGAAACCAGAATTTATCAGTTTGAATAGTTCAAAACAGCGTTTTTCTATGTTTTTGCAAGTTTAAAACAGCAGTTTTATCGTGATTTCACAAAAATCAACCGTTTCGAACGAAAGAAACCTGAATTTATCAGTTTGAATAGTTAAAAACAGCGTTTTTCTATGTTTTTGCAAGTTTAAAACAGCAATTTTATCGTCATTTCTCATAAATCGCCGTTTCACACGAAAGAAACATGAATTTGTCAGTTTGAATAGTTCAAAACAGCGTTTTTCTATGTTTTTTCATGTTTAAAACAGCAATTTTATCGTCATTTCTCATAAATCGCCGTTTCACACGAAACAAACATGAATTTATCAGTTTGAATAGTTCAAAACAGCGTTTTTCTATGTTTTTGCAAGTTTAAAACAGCAGTTTTATCGTGATTTCACAAAAATCCACCGTTTCGAACGAAAGAAACCTGAATTTATCAGTTTGAATAGTTAAAAACAGCGTTTTTCTATGTTTTTGCAAGTTTAAAACAGCAATTTTATCGTCATTTCTCATAAATCGCCGTTTCACATGAAAGAAACATGAATTTGTCAGTTTGAATAGTTCAAAACAGCGTTTTTCTATGTTTTTTCATGTTTAAAACAGCAATTTTATCGTCATTTCTCATAAATCGCCGTTTCACACGAAAGAAACATGAATTTATCAGTTTGAATAGTTCAAAACAGCGTTTTTCTATGTTTTTGCAAGTTTAAAACAGCAGTTTTATCGTGATTTCACAAAAATCCACCGTTTCGAACGAAAGAAACCTGAATTTATCAGTTTGAATAGTTAAAAACTGCGTTTTTCTATGTTTTTGCAAGTTTAAAACAGCAGTTTTATCGTGATTTCACAAAAATCCACCGTTTCGAACGAAAGAAACCTGAATTTATCAGTTTGAATAGTTAAAAACTGCGTTTTTCTATGTTTTTGCAAGTTTAAAACAGCAATTTTATCGTCATTTCTCATAAATCGCCGTTTCACACGAAAGAAACATGAATTTATCAGTTTGAATAGTTAAAAACAGCGTTTTTCTATGTTTTTGCAATTTTAAAACAGCAATTTTATCGTCATTTCTCATAAATCGCCGTTTCACACGAAAGAAACATGAATTTGTCAGTTTGAATAGTTCAAAACAGCGTTTTTCTATGTTTTTGCAAGTTTAAAACAGCAATTTTATCGTCATTTCTCATAAATCGCCGTTTCACACGAAAGAAACATGAATTTGTCAGTTTGAATAGTTCAAAACAGCGTTTTTCTATGTTTTTTCATGTTTAAAACAGCAATTTTATCGTCATTTCTCATAAATCGCCGTTTCACACGAAAGAAACCTGAATTTATCAGTTTGAATAGTTCAAAACAGCGTTTTTCTATGTTTTTGCAAGTTTAAAACAGCAGTTTTATCGTGATTTTACAAAAATCCACCGTTTCGAACGAAAGAAACCTGAATTTATCAGTTTGAATAGTTAAAAACAGCGTTTTTCTATGTTTTTGCAAGTTTAAAACAGCAATTTTATCGTCATTTCTCATAAATCGCCGTTTCACACGAAAGAAACATGAATTTGTCAGTTTGAATAGTTCAAAACAGCGTTTTTCTATGTTTTTTCATGTTTAAAACAGCAATTTTATCGTCATTTCTCATAAATCGCCGTTTCACACGAAAGAAACATGAATTTATCAGTTTGAATAGTTCAAAACAGCGTTTTTCTATGTTTTTGCAAGTTTAAAACAGCAGTTTTATCGTGATTTCACAAAAATCCACCGTTTCGAACGAAAGAAACCTGAATTCATCAGTTTGAATAGTTAAAAACTGCGTTTTTCTATGTTTTTGCAAGTTTAAAACAGCAATTTTATCGTCATTTCTCATAAATCGCCGTTTCACACGAAAGAAACATGAATTTATCTGTTTGAATAGTTAAAAACAGCGTTTTTCTATGTTTTTGCAAGTTTAAAACAGCAATTTTATCGTCATTTCTCATAAATCGCCGTTTCACACGAAAGAAACATGAATTTGTCAGTTTGAATAGTTCAAAACAGCGTTTTTCTATGTTTTTTCATGTTTAAAACAGCAATTTTATCGTCATTTCTCATAAATCGCCGTTTCACACGAAAGAAACCAGAATTTATCAGTTTGAATAGTTCAAAACAGCGTTTTTCTATGTTTTTGCAAGTTTAAAACAGCAGTTTTATCGTGATTTCACAAAAATCAACCGTTTCGAACGAAAGAAACCTGAATTTATCAGTTTGAATAGTTAAAAACAGCGTTTTTCTATGTTTTTGCAAGTTTAAAACAGCAATTTTATCGTCATTTCTCATAAATCGCCGTTTCACACGAAAGAAACATGAATTTGTCAGTTTGAATAGTTCAAAACAGCGTTTTTCTATGTTTTTTCATGTTTAAAACAGCAATTTTATCGTCATTTCTCATAAATCGCCGTTTCACACGAAACAAACATGAATTTATCAGTTTGAATAGTTCAAAACAGCGTTTTTCTATGTTTTTGCAAGTTTAAAACAGCAGTTTTATCGTGATTTCACAAAAATCCACCGTTTCGAACGAAAGAAACCTGAATTTATCAGTTTGAATAGTTAAAAACTGCGTTTTTCTATGTTTTTGCAAGTTTAAAATAGCAATTTTATCGTCATTTCTCATAAATCGCCGTTTCACACGAAAGAAACATGAATTTATCAGTTTGAATAGTTAAAAACAGCGTTTTTCTATGTTTTTGCAAGTTTAAAACAGCAATTTTATCGTCATTTCTCATAAATCGCCGTTTCACACGAAAGAAACATGAATTTGTCAGTTTGAATAGTTCAAAACAGCGTTTTTCAATGTTTTTTCATGTTTAAAACAGCAATTTTATCGTCATTTCTCATAAATCGCCGTTTCACACGAAAGAAACCTGAATTTATCAGTTTGAATAGTTCAAAACAGCGTTTTTCTATGTTTTTGCAAGTTTAAAACAGCAGTTTTATCGTGATTTCACAAAAATCCACCGTTTCGAACGAAAAAAACCTGAATTTATCAGTTTGAATAGTTAAAAACAGCGTTTTTCTATGTTTTTGCAAGTTTACAACAGCAATTTTATCGTCATTTCTCATAAATCGCCGTTTCACACGAAAGAAACATGAATTTGTCAGTTTGAATAGTTCAAAACAGCGTTTTTCTATGTTTTTTCATGTTTAAAACAGCAATTTTATCGTCATTTCTCATAAATCGCCGTTTCACACGAAAGAAACCTGAATTTATCAGTTTGAATAGTTCAAAACAGCGTTTTTCTATGTTTCTGCAAGTTTAAAACAGCAGTTTTATCGTGATTTCACAAAAATCCACCGTTTCGAACGAAAGAAACCTGAATTTATCAGTTTGAATAGTTAAAAACAGCGTTTTTCTATGTTTTTGCAAGTTTAAAACAGCAATTTTATCGTTATTTCTCATAAATCGCCGTTTCACACGAAAGAAACATGAATTTGTCAGTTTGAATAGTTCAAAACAGCGTTTTCTATGTTTTTTCATGTTTAAAACAGCAATTTTATCGTCATTTCTCATAAATCGCCGTTTCACACGAAAGAAACATGAATTTATCAGTTTGAATAGTTCAAAACAGCGTTTTTCTATGTTTTTGCAAGTTTAAAACAGCAGTTTTATCGTGATTTCACAAAAATCCACCGTTTTGAACGAAAGAAACCTGAATTTATCAGTTTGAATAGTTAAAAACTGCGTTTTTCTATGTTTTTGCAAGTTTAAAACAGCAATTTTATCGTCATTTCTCATAAATCGCCGTTTCACACGAAAGAAACATGAATTTATCAGTTTGAATAGTTAAAAACAGCGTTTTTCTATGTTTTTGCAAGTTTAAAACAGCAATTTTATCGTCATTTCTCATAAATCGCCGTTTCACACGAAAGAAACATGAATTTGTCAGTTTGAATAGTTCAAAACAGCGTTTTTCTATGTTTTTGCAAGTTTAAAACAGCAATTTTATCGTCATTTCTCATAAATCGCCGTTTCACACGAAAGAAACATGAATTTGTCAGTTTGAATAGTTCAAAACAGCGTTTTTCTATGTTTTTTCATGTTTAAAACAGCAATTTTATCGTCATTTCTCATAAATCGCCGTTTCACACGAAAGAAACCTGAATTTATCAGTTTGAATAGTTCAAAACAGCGTTTTTCTATGTTTTTGCAAGTTTAAAACAGCAGTTTTATCGTGATTTCACAAAAATCCACCGTTTCGAACGAAAGAAACCTGAATTTATCAGTTTGAATAGTTAAAAACAGCGTTTTTCTATGTTTTTGCAAGTTTAAAACAGCAATTTTATCGTCATTTCTCATAAATCGCCGTTTCACACGAAAGAAACATGAATTTGTCAGTTTGAATAGTTCAAAACAGCGTTTTTCTATGTTTTTGCAAGTTTAAAACAGCAATTTTATCGTCATTTCTCATAAATCGCCGTTTCACACGAAAGAAACATGAATTTGTCAGTTTGAATAGTTCAAAACAGCGTTTTTCTATGTTTTTTCATGTTTAAAACAGCAATTTTATCGTCATTTCTCATAAATCGCCGTTTCACACGAAAGAAACCTGAATTTATCAGTTTGAATAGTTCAAAACAGCGTTTTTCTAAGTTTTTGCAAGTTTAAAACAGCAGTTTTATCGTGATTTCACAAAAATCCACCGTTTCGAACGAAAGAAACATGAATTTATCAGTTTGACTAGTTAAAAACAGCGTTTTTCTATGTTTTTGCAAGTTTAAAACAGCAATTTTATCGTCATTTCTCATAAATCGCCGTTTCACACGAAAGAAACATGAATTTGTCAGTTTGAATAGTTCAAAACAGCGTTTTTCTATGTTTTTTCATGTTTAAAACAGCAATTTTATCGTCATTTCTCATAAATCGCCGTTTCACACGAAAGAAACCTGAATTTATCAGTTTGAATAGTTCAAAACAGCGTTTTTCTATGTTTTTGCAAGTTTAAAACAGCAGTTTTATCGTGATTTCACAAAAATCCACCGTTTCGAACGAAAAAAACCTGAATTTATCAGTTTGAATAGTTAAAAACAGCGTTTTTCTATGTTTTTGCAAGTTTAAAACAGCAATTTTATCGTCATTTCTCATAAAACACCGTTTCACACGAAAGAAACATGAATTTGTCAGTTTGAATAGTTCAAAACAGCGTTTTTCTATGTTTTTTCATGTTTAAAACAGCAATTTTATCGTCATTTCTCATAAATCGCCGTTTCACACGAAAGAAACATGAATTTATCAGTTTGAATAGTTCAAAACAGCGTTTTTCTATGTTTTTGCAAGTTTAAAACAGCAGTTTTATCGTGATTTCACAAAAATCCACCGTTTCGAACGAAAGAAACCTGAATTTATCAGTTTGAATAGTTAAAAACTGCGTTTTTCTATGTTTTTGCAAGTTTAAAACAGCAATTTTATCGTCATTTCTCATAAATCGCCGTTTCACACGAAAGAAACATGAATTTATCAGTTTGAATAGTTAAAAACAGCGTTTTTCTATGTTTTTGCAAGTTTAAAACAGCAATTTTATCGTCATTTCTCATAAATCGCCGTTTCACACGAAAGAAACATGAATTTGTCAGTTTGAATAGTTCAAAACAGCGTTTTTCTATGTTTTTGCAAGTTTAAAACAGCAATTTTATCGTCATTTCTCATAAATCGCCGTTTCACACGAAAGAAACCTGAATTTATCAGTTTGAATAGTTCAAAACAGCGTTTTTCTAAGTTTTTGCAAGTTTAAAACAGCAGTTTTATCGTGATTTCACAAAAATCCACCGTTTCGAACGAAAGAAACCTGAATTTATCAGTTTGAATAGTTAAAAACTGCGTTTTTCTATTTTGCAAGTTTAAAACAGCAATTTTATCGTCATTTCTCATAAATCGCCGTTTCACACGAAAGAAACATGAATTTGTCAGTTTGAATAGTTCAAAACAGCGTTTTTCTATGTTTTTGCAAGTTTAAAACAGCAATTTTATCGTCATTTCTCATAAATCGCCGTTTCACACCAAAGAAACATGAATTTGTCAGTTTGAATAGTTCAAAACAACGGTTTTCTATGTTTTTTCATGTTTAAAACAGCAATTTTATCGTCATTTCTCATAAATCGCCGTTTCACACGAAAGAAACCTGAATTTATCAGTTTGAATAGTTCAAAACAGCGTTTTTCTATGTTTTTGCAAGTTTAAAACAGCAGTTTTATCGTGATTTCACAAAAATCCACCGTTTCGAACGAAAGAAACCTGAATTTATCAGTTTGAATAGTTAAAAAGTGCGTTTTTCTATGTTTTTGCAAGTTTAAAACAGCAATTTTATCGTCATTTCTCATAAATCGCAGTTTCACACGAAAGAAACATGAATTTATCAGTTTGAATAGTTAAAAACAGCGTTTTTCTATGTTTTTGCAAGTTTAAAACAGCAATTTTATCGTCATTTCTCATAAATCGCCGTTTCACACGAAAGAAACATGAATTTGACAGTTTGAATAGTTCAAAACAGCGTTTTTCTATGTTTTTGCAAGTTTAAAACAGCAATTTTATCGTCATTTCTCATAAATCGCCGTTTCACACGAAAGAAACATGAATTTGTCAGTTTGAATAGTTCAAAACAGCGTTTTTCTATGTTTTTTCATGTTTAAAACAGCAATTTTATCGTCATTTCTCATAAATCGCCGTTTCACACGAAAGAAACCTGAATTTATCAGTTTGAATAGTTCAAAACAGCGTTTTTCTATGTTTTTGCAAGTTTAAAACAGCAGTTTTATCGTGATTTCACAAAAATCCACCGTTTCGAACGAAAGAAACCTGAATTTATCAGTTTGAATAGTTAAAAACAGCGTTTTTCTATGTTTTTGCAAGTTTAAAACAGCAATTTTATCGTCATTTCTCATAAATCGCCGTTTCACACGAAAGAAACATGAATTTGTCAGTTTGAATAGTTCAAAACAGCGTTTTTCTATGTTTTTTCATGTTTAAAACAGCAATTTTATCGTCATTTCTCATAAATCGCCGTTTCACACGAAAGAAACATGAATTTATCAGTTTGAATAGTTCAAAACAGCGTTTTTCTATGTTTTTGCAAGTTTAAAACAGCAGTTTTATCGTGATTTCACAAAAATCCACCGTTTCGAACGAAAGAAACCTGAATTTATCAGTTTGAATAGTTAAAAACTGCGTTTTTCTATGTTTTTGCAAGTTTAAAACAGCAGTTTTATCGTGATTTCACAAAAATCCACCGTTTCGAACGAAAGAAACCTGAATTTATCAGTTTGAATAGTTAAAAACTGCGTTTTTCTATGTTTTTGCAAGTTTAAAACAGCAATTTTATCGTCATTTCTCATAAATCGCCGTTTCACACGAAAGAAACATGAATTTATCAGTTTGAATAGTTAAAAACAGCGTTTTTCTATGTTTTTGCAAGTTTAAAACAGCAATTTTATCGTCATTTCTCATAAATGGCCGTTTCACACGAAAGAAACATGAATTTGTCAGTTTGAATAGTTCAAAACAGCGTTTTTCTATGTTTTTGCAAGTTTAAAACAGCAATTTTATCGCCATTTCTCATAAATCGCCGTTTCACACGAAAGAAACATGAATTTGTCAGTTTGAATAGTTCAAAACAGCGTTTTTCTATGTTTTTTCATGTTTAAAACAGCAATTTTATCGTCATTTCTCATAAATCGCCGTTTCACACGAAAGAAACCTGAATTTATTAGTTTGAATAGTTCAAAACAGCGTTTTTCTATGTTTTTGCAAGTTTAAAACAGCAGTTTTATCGTGATTTCACAAAAATCCACCGTTTCGAACGAAAGAAACCTGAATTTATCAGTTTGAATAGTTAAAAACAGCGTTTTTCTATGTTTTTGCAAGTTTAAAATAGCAATTTTATCGTCATTTCTCATAAATCGCCGTTTCACACGAAAGAAACATGAATTTGTCAGTTTGAATAGTTCAAAACAGCGTTTTTCTATGTTTTTGCAAGTTTAAAACAGCAATTTTATCGTCATTTCTCATAAATCGCCGTTTCACACGAAAGAAACATGAATTTGTCAGTTTGAATAGTTCAAAACAGCGTTTTTCTATGTTTTTTCATGTTTAAAACAGCAATTTTATCGTCATTTCTCATAAATCGCCGTTTCACACGAAAGAAACCTGAATTTATCAGTTTGAATAGTTCAAAACAGCGTTTTTCTAAGTTTTTGCAAGTTTAAAACAGCAGTTTTATCGTGATTTCACAAAAATCCACCGTTTCGAACGAAAGAAACCTGAATTTATCAGTTTGAATAGTTAAAAACTGCGTTTTTCTATTTTGCAAGTTTAAAACAGCAATTTTATCGTCATTTCTCATAAATCGCCGTTTCACACGAAAGAAACATGAATTTATCAGTTTGAATAGTTAAAAACAGCGTTTTTCTATGTTTTTGCAAGTTTAAAACAGCAATTTTATCGTCATTTCTCATAAATCGCCGTTTCACACGAAAGAAACATGAATTTGTCAGTTTTAATAGTTCAAAACAGCGTTTTTCTATGTTTTTGCAAGTTTAAAACAGAAATTTTATCGTCATTTCTCATAAATCGCCGTTTCACACGAAAGAAACATGAATTTGTCAGTTTGAATAGTTCAAAACAACGGTTTTCTATGTTTTTTCATGTTTAAAACAGCAATTTTATCGTCATTTCTCATAAATCGCCGTTTCACACGAAAGAAACCTGAATTTATCAGTTTGAATAGTTCAAAACAGCGTTTTTCTATGTTTTTGCAAGTTTAAAACAGCAGTTTTATCGTGATTTCACAAAAATCCACCGTTTCGAACGAAAGAAACCTGAATTTATCAGTTTGAATAGTTAAAAACAGCGTTTTTCTATGTTTTTGCAAGTTTAAAACAGCAATTTTATCGTCATTTCTCATAAATCGCCGTTTCACACGAAAGAAACATGAATTTGTCAGTTTGAATAGTTCAAAACAGCGTTTTTCTATGTTTTTTCATGTTTAAAACAGCAATTTTATCGTCATTTCTCATAAATGGCCGTTTCACACGAAAGAAACCTGAATTTATCAGTTTGAATAGTTCAAAACAGCGTTTTTCTAAGTTTTTGCAAGTTTAAAACAGCAGTTTTATCGTGATTTCACAAAAATCCACCGTTTCGAACGAAAGAAACCTGAATTTATCAGTTTGAATAGTTAAAAACTGCGTTTTTCTATTTTGCAAGTTTAAAACAGCAATTTTATCGTCATTTCTCATAAATCGCCGTTTCACACGAAAGAAACATGAATTTATCAGTTTGAATAGTTAAAAACAGCGTTTTTCTATGTTTTTGCAAGTTTAAAACAGCAATTTTATCGTCATTTCTCATAAATCGCCGTTTCACACGAAAGAAACATGAATTTGTCAGTTTGAATAGTTCAAAACAGCGTTTTTCTATGTTTTTGCAAGTTTAAAACAGAAATTTTATCGTCATTTCTCATAAATCGCCGTTTCACACGAAAGAAACATGAATTTGTCAGTTTGAATAGTTCAAAACAACGGTTTTCTATGTTTTTTCATGTTTAAAACAGCAATTTTATCGTCATTTCTCATAAATCGCCGTTTCACACGAAAGAAACCTGAATTTATCAGTTTGAATAGTTCAAAACAGCGTTTTTCTATGTTTTTGCAAGTTTAAAACAGCAGTTTTATCGTGATTTCACAAAAATCCACCGTTTCGAACGAAAGAAACCTGAATTTATCAGTTTGAATAGTTAAAAACAGCGTTTTTCTATGTTTTTGCAAGTTTAAAACAGCAATTTTATCGTCATTTCTCATAAATCGCCGTTTCACACGAAAGAAACATGAATTTGTCAGTTTGAATAGTTCAAAACAGCGTTTTTCTTGTTTTTTCATGTTTAAAACAGCAATTTTATCGTCATTTCTCATAAATCGCCGTTTCACACGAAAGAAACATGAATTTATCAGTTTGAATAGTTCAAAACAGCGTTTTTCTATGTTTTTGCAAGTTTAAAACAGCAGTTTTATCGTGATTTCACAAAAATCCACCGTTTCGAACGAAAGAAACCTGAATTTATCAGTTTGAATAGTTAAAAACTGCGTTTTTCTATGTTTTTGCAAGTTTAAAACAGCAATTTTATCGTCATTTCTCATAAATCGCCGTTTCACACGAAAGAAACATGAATTTATCAGTTTGAATAGTTAAAAACAGCGTTTTTCTATGTTTTTGCAAGTTTAAAACAGCAATTTTATCGTCATTTCTCATAAATGGCCGTTTCACACGAAAGAAACATGAATTTGTCAGTTTGAATAGTTCAAAACAGCGTTTTTCTATGTTTTTGCAAGTTTAAAACAGCAATTTTATCGTCATTTCTCATAAATCGCCGTTTCACACGAAAGAAACATGAATTTGTCAGTTTGAATAGTTCAAAACAGCGTTTTTCTATGTTTTTTCATGTTTAAAACAGCAATTTTATCGTCATTTCTCATAAATCGCCGTTTCACACGAAAGAAACCTGAATTTATCAGTTTGAATAGTTCAAAACAGCGTTTTTCTATGTTTTTGCAAGTTTAAAACAGCAGTTTTATCGTGATTTCACAAAAATCCACCGTTTCGAACGAAAGAAACCTGAATTTATCAGTTTGAATAGTTAAAAACAGCGTTTTTCTATGTTTTTGCAAGTTTAAAACAGCAATTTTATCGTCATTTCTCATAAATCGCCGTTTCACACGAAAGAAACATGAATTTGTCAGTTTGAATAGTTCAAAACAGCGTTTTTCTATGTTTTTGCAAGTTTAAAACAGCAATTTTATCGTCATTTCTCATAAATCGCCGTTTCACACGAAAGAAACATGAATTTGTCAGTTTGAATAGTTCAAAACAGCGTTTTTCTATGTTTTTTCATGTTTAAAACAGCAATTTTATCGTCATTTCTCATAAATCGCCGTTTCACACGAAAGAAACCTGAATTTATCAGTTTGAATAGTTCAAAACAGCGTTTTTCTAAGTTTTTGCAAGTTTAAAACAGCAGTTTTATCGTGATTTCACAAAAATCCACCGTTTCGAACGAAAGAAACCTGAATTTATCAGTTTGAATAGTTAAAAACTGCGTTTTTCTATTTTGCAAGTTTAAAACAGCAATTTTATCGTCATTTCTCATAAATCGCCGTTTCACACGAAAGAAACATGAATTTATCAGTTTGAATAGTTAAAAACAGCGTTTTTCTATGTTTTTTCAAGTTTAAAACAGCAATTTTATCGTCATTTCTCATAAATCGCCGTTTCACACGAAAGAAACATGAATTTGTCAGTTTGAATAGTTCAAAACAGCGTTTTTCTATGTTTTTGCAAGTTTAAAACAGAAATTTTATCGTCATTTCTCATAAATCGCCGTTTCACACGAAAGAAACATGAATTTGTCAGTTTGAATAGTTCAAAACAACGGTTTTCTATGTTTTTTCATGTTTAAAACAGCAATTTTATCGTCATTTCTCATAAATCGCCGTTTCACACGAAAGAAACCTGAATTTATCAGTTTGAATAGTTCAAAACAGCGTTTTTCTATGTTTTTGCAAGTTTAAAACAGCAGTTTTATCGTGATTTCACAAAAATCCACCGTTTCGAACGAAAGAAACCTGAATTTATCAGTTTGAATAGTTAAAAACAGCGTTTTTATATGTTTTTGCAAGTTTAAAACAGCAATTTTATCGTCATTTCTCATAAATCGCCGTTTCACACGAAAGAAACATGAATTTGTCAGTTTGAATAGTTCAAAACAGCGTTTTTCTTGTTTTTTCATGTTTAAAACAGCAATTTTATCGTCATTTCTCATAAATCGCCGTTTCACACGAAAGAAACATGAATTTATCAGTTTGAATAGTTCAAAACAGCGTTTTTCTATGTTTTTGCAAGTTTAAAACAGCAGTTTTATCGTGATTTCACAAAAATCCACCGTTTCGAACGAAAGAAACCTGAATTTATCAGTTTGAATAGTTAAAAACTGCGTTTTTCTATGTTTTTGCAAGTTTAAAACAGAAATTTTATCGTCATTTCTCATAAATCGCCGTTTCACACGAAAGAAACATGAATTTATCAGTTTGAATAGTTAAAAACAGCGTTTTTCTATGTTTTTGCAAGTTTAAAACAGCAATTTTATCGTCATTTCTCATAAATCGCCGTTTCACACGAAAGAAACATGAATTTGACAGTTTGAATAGTTCAAAACAGCGTTTTTCTATGTTTTTGCAAGTTTAAAACAGCAATTTTATCGTCATTTTTCATAAATCGCCGTTTCACACGAAAGAAACATGAATTTGTCAGTTTGAATAGTTCAAAACAGCGTTTTTCTATGTTTTTTCATGTTTAAAACAGCAATTTTATCGTCATTTCTCATAAATCGCCGTTTCACACGAAAGAAACCTGAATTTATCAGTTTGAATAGTTAAAAACAGCGTTTTTCTATGTTTTTGCAAGTTTAAAACAGCAGTTTTATCGTGATTTCACAAAAATCCACCGTTTCGAACGAAAGAAACCTGAATTTATCAGTTTGAATAGTTAAAAACAGCGTTTTTCTATGTTTTTGCAAGTTTAAAACAGCAATTTTATCGTCATTTCTCATAAATCGCCGTTTCACACGAAAGAAACATGAATTTGTCAGTTTGAATAGTTCAAAACAGCGTTTTTCTATGTTTTTTCATGTTTAAAACAGCAATTTTATCGTCATTTCTCATAAATCGCCGTTTCACACGAAAGAAACATGAATTTATCAGTTTGAATAGTTCAAAACAGCGTTTTCTATGTTTTTGCAAGTTTAAAACAGCAGTTTTTCCTTATTTCACAAAAATCCACCGTTTCGAACGAAAGAAACCTGAATTTATCAGTTTGAATAGTTAAAAACTGCGTTTTTCTATGTTTTTGCAAGTTTAAAACAGCAGTTTTATCGTGATTTCACAAAAATCCACCGTTTCGAACGAAAGAAACCTGAATTTATCAGTTTGAATAGTTAAAAACTGCGTTTTTCTATGTTTTTGCAAGTTTAAAACAGCAATTTTATCGTCATTTCTCATAAATCGCCGTTTCACACGAAAGAAACATGAATTTGTCAGTTTGAATAGTTCAAAACAGCGTTTTTCTATGTTTTTTCATGTTTAAAACAGCAATTTTATCGTCATTTCTCATAAATCGCCGTTTCACACGAAAGAAACATGAATTTATCAGTTTGAATAGTTCAAAACAGCGTTTTTCTATGTTTTTGCAAGTTTAAAACAGCAGTTTTATCGTGATTTCACAAAAATCCACCGTTTCGAACGAAAGAAACCTGAATTTATCAGTTTGAATAGTTAAAAACTGCGTTTTTCTATGTTTTTGCAAGTTTAAAACAGCAGTTTTATCGTGATTTCACAAAAATCCACCGTTTCGAACGAAAGAAACCTGAATTTATCAGTTTGAATAGTTAAAAACTGCGTTTTTCTATGTTTTTGCAAGTTTAAAACAGCAATTTTATCGTCATTTCTCATAAATCGCCGTTTCACACGAAAGAAACATGAATTTATCAGTTTGAATAGTTAAAAACAGCGTTTTTCTATGTTTTTGCAATTTTAAAACAGCAATTATATCGTCATTTCTCATAAATCGCCGTT
The DNA here is from genome assembly GCA_963942605.1 of Poecilus cupreus. Lineage (NCBI taxonomy): Eukaryota > Metazoa > Arthropoda > Insecta > Coleoptera > Carabidae > Poecilus > Poecilus cupreus. Next base: position 116,876 of record CAWWDY010000929.1, read on the forward strand.
TCACACGAAAGAAACATGAATTTGTCAGTTTGAATAGTTCAAAACAGCGTTTTTCTATGTTTTTGCAAGTTTAAAACAGCAGTTTTATCGTGATTTCACAAAAATCCACCGTTTCGAACGAAAGAAACCTGAATTTATCAGTTTGAATAGTTAAAAACAGCGTTTTTCTATGTTTTTGCAAGTTTAAAACAGCAATTTTATCGTCATTTCTCATAAATCGCCGTTTCACACGAAAGAAACATGAATTTGTCAGTTTGAATAGTTCAAAACAGCGTTTTTCTATGTTTTTTCATGTTTAAAACAGCAATTTTATCGTCATTTCTCATAAATCGCCGTTTCACACGAAAGAAACATGAATTTATCAGTTTGAATAGTTCAAAACAGCGTTTTTCTATGTTTTTGCAAGTTTAAAACAGCAGTTTTATCGTGATTTCACAAAAATCCACCGTTTCGAACGAAAGAAACCTGAATTTATCAGTTTGAATAGTTAAAAACTGCGTTTTTCTATGTTTTTGCAAGTTTAAAACAGCAATTTTATCGTCATTTCTCATAAATCGCCGTTTCACACGAAAGAAACATGAATTTATCAGTTTGAATAGTTAAAAACAGCGTTTTTCTATGTTTTTGCAAGTTTAAAACAGCAATTTTATCGTCATTTCTCATAAATCGCCGTTTCACACGAAAGAAACATGAATTTGACAGTTTGAATAGTTCAAAACAGCGTTTTTCTATGTTTTTGCAAGTTTAAAACAGCAATTTTATCGTCATTTCTCATAAATCGCCGTTTCACACGAAAGAAACATGAATTTGTCAGTTTGAATAGTTCAAAACAGCGTTTTTCTATGTTTTTTCATGTTTAAAACAGCAATTTTATCGTCATTTCTCATAAATCGCCGTTTCACACGAAAGAAACCTGAATTTATCAGTTTGAATAGTTCACTGTTTTCTATGTTTTTGCAAGTTTAAAACAGCAGTTTTATCGTGATTTCACAAAAATCCACCGTTTCGAACGAAAGAAACCTGAATTTATCAGTTTGAATAGTTAAAAACAGCGTTTATCTATGTTTTTGCAAGTTTAAAACAGCAATTTTATCGTCATTTCTCATAAATCGCCGTTTCACACGAAAGAAACATGAAGTTTGTCAGTTTGAATAGTTCAAAACAGCGTTTTTCTATGTTTTTTCATGTTTAAAACAGCAATTTTATCGTCATTTCTCATAAATCGCCGTTTCACACGAAAGAAACATGAATTTATCAGTTTGAATAGTTCAAAACAGCGTTTTTCTATGTTTTTGCAAGTTTAAAACAGCAGTTTTATCGTGATTTCACAAAAATCCACCGTTTCGAACGAAAGAAACCTGAATTTATCAGTTTGAATAGTTAAAAACTGCGTTTTTCTATGTTTTTGCAAGTTTAAAACAGCAGTTTTATCGTGATTTCACAAAAATCCACCGTTTCGAACGAAAGAAACCTGAATTTATCAGTTAGAATAGTTAAAAACTGCGTTTTTCTATGTTTTTGCAAGTTTAAAACAGCAATTTTATCGTCATTTCTCATAAATCGCCGTTTTACACGAAAGAAACATGAATTTATCAGTTTGAATAGTTAAAAACAGCGTTTTTCTATGTTTTTGCAATTTTAAAACAGCAATTTTATCGTCATTTCTCATAAATCGCCGTTTCACACGAAAGAAACATGAATTTGTCAGTTTGAATAGTTCAAAACAGCGTTTTTCTATGTTTTTGCAAGTTTAAAACAGCAATTTTATCGTCATTTCTCATAAATCGCCGTTTCATACGAAAGAAACATGAATTTGTCAGTTTGAATAGTTCAAAACAGCGTTTTTCTATGTTTTTTCATGTTTAAAACAGCAATTTTATCGTCATTTCTCATAAATCGCCGTTTCACACGAAAGAAACCTGAATTTATCAGTTTGAATAGTTCAAAACAGCGTTTTTCTATATTTTTGCAAGTTTAAAACAGCAGTTTTATCGTGATTTCACAAAAATCCACCGTTTCGAACGAAAGAAACCTGAATTTATCAGTTTGAATAGTTAAAAACAGCGTTTTTCTATGTTTTTGCAAGTTTAAAACAGCAATTTTATCGTCATTTCTCATAAATCGCCGTTTCACACGAAAGAAACATGAATTTGTCAGTTTGAATAGTTCAAAACAGCGTTTTTCTATGTTTTTTCATGTTTAAAACAGCAATTTTATCGTCATTTCTCATAAATCGCCGTTTCACACGAAAGAAACATGAATTTATCAGTTTGAATAGTTCAAAACAGCGTTTTTCTATGTTTTTGCAAGTTTAAAACAGCAGTTTTATCGTGATTTCACAAAAATCCACCGTTTCGAACGAAAGAAACCTGAATTCATCAGTTTGAATAGTTAAAAACTGCGTTTTTCTATGTTTTTGCAAGTTTAAAACAGCAATTTTATCGTCATTTCTCATAAATCGCCGTTTCACACGAAAGAAACATGAATTTATCAGTTTGAATAGTTAAAAACAGCGTTTTTCTATGTTTTTGCAAGTTTAAAACAGCAATTTTATCGTCATTTCTCATAAATCGCCGTTTCACACGAAAGAAACATGAATTTGTCAGTTTGAATAGTTCAAAACAGCGTTTTCCTATGTTTTTTCATGTTTAAAACAGCAATTTTATCGTCATTTCTCATAAATCGCCGTTTCACACGAAAGAAACCTGAATTTATCAGTTTGAATAGTTCAAAACAGCGTTTTTCTATGTTTTTGCAAGTTTAAAACAGCAGTTTTATCGTGATTTCACAAAAATCCACCGTTTCGAACGAAAGAAACCTGAATTTATTAGTTTGAATAGTTAAAAACAGCGTTTTTCTATGTTTTTGCAAGTTTAAAACAGCAATTTTATCGTCATTTCTCATAAATCGCCGTTTCACACGAAAGAAACATGAATTTGTCAGTTTGAATAGTTCAAAACAGCGTTTTTCTATGTTTTTTCATGTTTAAAACAGCAATTTTATCGTCATTTCTCATAAATCGCCGTTTCACACGAAAGAAACCTGAATTTATCAGTTTGAATAGTTCAAAACAGCGTTTTTTTATGTTTTTGCAAGTTTAAAACAGCAGTTTTATCGTGATTTCACAAAAATCCACCGTTTCGAACGAAAGAAACCTGAATTTATCAGTTTGAATAGTTAAAAACAGCGTTTTTCTATGTTTTTGCAAGTTTAAAACAGCAATTTTATCGTCATTTCTCATAAACCGCCGTTTCACACGAAAGAAACATGAATTTGTCAGTTTGAATAGTTCAAAACAGCGTTTTTCTTGTTTTTTCATGTTTAAAACAGCAATTTTATCGTCATTTCTCATAAATCGCCGTTTCACACGAAAGAAACATGAATTTATCAGTTTGAATAGTTCAAAACAGCGTTTTTCTATGTTTTTGCAAGTTTAAAACAGCAGTTTTATCGTGATTTCACAAAAATCCACCGTTTCGAACGAAAGAAACCTGAATTTATCAGTTTGAATAGTTAAAAACTGCGTTTTTCTATGTTTTTGCAAGTTTAAAACAGCAATTTTATCGTCATTTCTCATAAATCGCCGTTTCACACGAAAGAAACATGAATTTATCAGTTTGAATAGTTAAAAACAGCGTTTTTCTATGTTTTTGCAAGTTTAAAACAGCAATTTTATCGTCATTTCTCATAAATCGCCGTTTCACACGAAAGAAACATGAATTTGACAGTTTGAATAGTTCAAAACAGCGTTTTTCTATGTTTTTGCAAGTTTAAAACAGCAATTTTATCGTCATTTCTCATAAATCGCCGTTTCACACGAAAGAAACCTGAATTTATCAGTTTGAATAGTTCAAAACAGCGTTTTTCTATGTTTTTGAAAGTTTAAAACAGCAGTTTTATCGTGATTTCACTAAAAATCCACCGTTTCGAACGAAAGAAACCTGAATTTATCAGTTTGAATAGTTAAAAACAGCGTTTTTCTATGTTTTTGCAAGTTTAAAACAGCAATTTTATCGTCATTTCTCATAAATCGCCGTTTCACACGAAAGAAACATGAATTTGTCAGTTTGAATAGTTCAAAACAGCGTTTTTCTATGTTTTTTCATGTTTAAAACAGCAATTTTATCGTCATTTCTCATAAATCGCCGTTTCACACGAAAGAAACATGAATTTATCAGTTTGAATAGTTCAAAACAGCGTTTTCTATGTTTTTGCAAGTTTAAAACAGCAGTTTTATCGTGATTTCACAAAAATCCACCGTTTCGAACGAAAGAAACCTGAATTTATCAGTTTGAATAGTTAAAAACTGCGTTTTTCTATGTTTTTGCAAGTTTAAAACAGCAGTTTTATCGTGATTTCACAAAAATCCACCGTTTCGAACGAAAGAAACCTGAATTTATCAGTTTGAATAGTTAAAAACTGCGTTTTTCTATGTTTTTGCAAGTTTAAAACAGCAATTTTATCGTCATTTCTCATAAATCGCCGTTTCACACGAAAGAAACATGAATTTGTCAGTTTGAATAGTTCAAAACAGCGTTTTTCTATGTTTTTTCATGTTTAAAACAGCAATTTTATCGTCATTTCTCATAAATCGCCGTTTCACACGAAAGAAACATGAATTTATCAGTTTGAATAGTTCAAAACAGCGTTTTTCTATGTTTTTGCAAGTTTAAAACAGCAGTTTTATCGTGATTTCACAAAAATCCACCGTTTCGAACGAAAGAAACCTGAATTTATCAGTTTGAATAGTTAAAAACTGCGTTTTTCTATGTTTTTGCAAGTTTAAAACAGAAATTTTATCGTCATTTCTCATAAATCGCCGTTTCACACGAAAGAAACATGAATTTATCAGTTTGAATAGTTAAAAACAGCGTTTTTCTATGTTTTTGCAAGTTTAAAACAGCAATTTTATCGTCATTTCTCATAAATCGCCGTTTCACACGAAAGAAACATGAATTTGACAGTTTGAATAGTTCAAAACAGCGTTTTTCTATGTTTTTGCAAGTTTAAAACAGCAATTTTATCGTCATTTCTCATAAATCGCCGTTTCACACGAAAGAAACATGAATTTGTCAGTTTGAATAGTTCAAAACAGCGTTTTTCTATGTTTTTTCATGTTTAAAACAGCAATTTTATCGTCATTTCTCATAAATCGCCGTTTCACACGAAAGAAACCTGAATTTATCAGTTTGAATAGTTCAAAACAGCGTTTTTCTATGTTTTTGCAAGTTTAAAACAGCAGTTTTATCGTGATTTCACAAAAATCCACCGTTTCGAACGAAAGAAACCTGAATTTATCAGTTTGAATAGTTAAAAACAGCGTTTTTCTATGTTTTTGCAAGTTTAAAACAGCAATTTTATCGTCATTTCTCATAAATCGCCGTTTCACACGAAAGAAACATGAATTTGTCAGTTTGAATAGTTCAAAACAGCGTTTTTCTATGTTTTTTCATGTTTAAAACAGCAATTTTATCGTCATTTCTCATAAATCGCCGTTTCACACGAAAGAAACATGAATTTATCAGTTTGAATAGTTCAAAACAGCGTTTTCTATGTTTTTGCAAGTTTAAAACAGCAGTTTTATCGTGATTTCACAAAAATCCACCGTTTCGAACGAAAGAAACCTGAATTTATCAGTTTGAATAGTTAAAAACTGCGTTTTTCTATGTTTTTGCAAGTTTAAAACAGCAGTTTTATCGTGATTTCACAAAAATCCACCGTTTCGAACGAAAGAAACCTGAATTTATCAGTTTGAATAGTTAAAAACTGCGTTTTTCTATGTTTTTGCAAGTTTAAAACAGCAATTTTATCGTCATTTCTCATAAATCGCCGTTTCACACGAAAGAAACATGAATTTGTCAGTTTGAATAGTTCAAAACAGCGTTTTTCTATGTTTTTTCATGTTTAAAACAGCAATTTTATCGTCATTTCTCATAAATCGCCGTTTCACACGAAAGAAACCTGAATTTATCAGTTTGAATAGTTCAAAACAGCGTTTTTCTAAGTTTTTGCAAGTTTAAAACAGCAGTTTTATCGTGATTTCACAAAAATCCACCGTTTCGAACGAAAGAAACCTGAATTTATCAGTTTGAATAGTTCAAAACAGCGTTTTTCTATGTTTTTGCAAGTTTAAAACAGCAATTTTATCGTCATTTCTCATAAATCGCCGTTTCACACGAAAGAAACATGAATTTGTCAGTTTGAATAGTTCAAAACAGCGTTTTTCTATGTTTTTGCAAGTTTAAAACAGCAGTTTTATCGTGATTTCACAAAAATCCACCGTTTCGAACGAAAGAAACCTGAATTTATCAGTTTGAATAGTTAAAAACAGCGTTTTTCTATGTTTTTGCAAGTTTAAAACAGCAATTTTATCGTCATTTCTCATAAATCGCCGTTTCACACGAAAGAAACATGAATTTGTCAGTTTGAATAGTTCAAAACAGCGTTTTTCTATGTTTTTTCATGTTTAAAACAGCAATTTTATCGTCATTTCTCATAAATCGCCGTTTCACACGAAAGAAACATGAATTTATCAGTTTGAATAGTTCAAAACAGCGTTTTTCTATGTTTTTGCAAGTTTAAAACAGCAGTTTTATCGTGATTTCACAAAAATCCACCGTGTCGAACGAAAGAAACCTGAATTTATCAGTTTGAATAGTTAAAAACTGCGTTTTTCTATGTTTTTGCAAGCTTAAAACAGCAATTTTATCGTCATTTCTCATAAATCGCCGTTTCACACGAAAGAAACATGAATTTATCAGTTTGAATAGTTAAAAACAGCGTTTTTCTATGTTTTTGCAAGTTTAAAACAGCAATTTTATCGTCATTTCTCATAAATCGCCGTTTCACACGAAAGAAACATGAATTTGTCAGTTTGAATAGTTCAAAACAGCGTTTTTCTATGTTTTTGCAAGTTTAAAACAGCAATTTTATCGTCATTTCTCATAAATCGCCGTTTCACACGAAAGAAACCTGAATTTATCAGTTTGAATAGTTCAAAACAGCGTTTTTCTATGTTTTTGAAAGTTTAAAACAGCAGTTTTATCGTGATTTCACAAAAATCCACCGTTTCGAACGAAAGAAACCTGAATTTATCAGTTTGAATAGTTAAAAACAGCGTTTTTCTATGTTTTTGCAAGTTTAAAACAGCAATTTTATCGTCATTTCTCATAAATCGCCGTTTCACACGAAAGAAACATGAATTTGTCAGTTTGAATAGTTCAAAACAGCGTTTTTCTATGTTTTTTCATGTTTAAAACAGCAATTTTATCGTCATTTCTCATAAATCGCCGTTTCACACGAAAGAAACATGAATTTATCAGTTTGAATAGTTCAAAACAGCGTTTTCTATGTTTTTGCAAGTTTAAAACAGCAGTTTTATCGTGATTTCACAAAAATCCACCGTTTCGAACGAAAGAAACCTGAATTTATCAGTTTGAATAGTTAAAAACTGCGTTTTTCTATGTTTTTGCAAGTTTAAAACAGCAGTTTTATCGTGATTTCACAAAAATCCACCGTTTCGAACGAAAGAAACCTGAATTTATCAGTTTGAATAGTTAAAAACTGCGTTTTTCTATGTTTTTGCAAGTTTAAAACAGCAATTTTATCGTCATTTCTCATAAATCGCCGTTTCACACGAAAGAAACATGAATTTGTCAGTTTGAATAGTTCAAAACAGCGTTTTTCTATGTTTTTTCATGTTTAAAACAGCAATTTTATCGTCATTTCTCATAAATCGCCGTTTCACACGAAAGAAACATGAATTTATCAGTTTGAATAGTTCAAAACAGCGTTTTTCTATGTTTTTGCAAGTTTAAAACAGCAGTTTTATCGTGATTTCACAAAAATCCACCGTTTCGAACGAAAGAAACCTGAATTTATCAGTTTGAATAGTTAAAAACTGCGTTTTTCTATGTTTTTGCAAGTTTAAAACAGAAATTTTATCGTCATTTCTCATAAATCGCCGTTTCACACGAAAGAAACATGAATTTATCAGTTTGAATAGTTAAAAACAGCGTTTTTCTATATTTTTGCAAGTTTAAAACAGCAATTTTATCGTCATTTCTCATAAATCGCCGTTTCACACGAAAGAAACATGAATTTGACAGTTTGAATAGTTCAAAACAGCGTTTTTCTATGTTTTTGCAAGTTTAAAACAGCAATTTTATCGTCATTTCTCATAAATCGCCGTTTCACACGAAAGAAACATGAATTTGTCAGTTTGAATAGTTCAAAACAGCGTTTTTCTATGTTTTTTCATGTTTAAAACAGCAATTTTATCGTCATTTCTCATAAATCGCCGTTTCACACGAAAGAAACCTGAATTTATCAGTTTGAATAGTTCAAAACAGCGTTTTTCTATGTTTTTGCAAGTTTAAAACAGCAGTTTTATCGTGATTTCACAAAAATCCACCGTTTCGAACGAAAGAAACCTGAATTTATCAGTTTGAATAGTTAAAAACAGCGTTTTTCTATGTTTTTGCAAGTTTAAAACAGCAATTTTATCGTCATTTCTCATAAATCGCCGTTTCACACGAAAGAAACATGAATTTGTCAGTTTGAATAGTTCAAAACAGCGTTTTTCTATGTTTTTTCATGTTTAAAACAGCAATTTTATCGTCATTTCTCATAAATCGCCGTTTCACACGAAAGAAACATGAATTTATCAGTTTGAATAGTTCAAAACAGCGTTTTCTATGTTTTTGCAAGTTTAAAACAGCAGTTTTATCGTGATTTCACAAAAATCCACCGTTTCGAACGAAAGAAACCTGAATTTATCAGTTTGAATAGTTAAAAACTGCGTTTTTCTATGTTTTTGCAAGTTTAAAACAGCAGTTTTATCGTGATTTCACAAAAATCCACCGTTTCGAACGAAAGAAACCTGAATTTATCAGTTTGAATAGTTAAAAACTGCGTTTTTCTATGTTTTTGCAAGTTTAAAACAGCAATTTTATCGTCATTTCTCATAAATCGCCGTTTCACACGAAAGAAACATGAATTTGTCAGTTTGAATAGTTCAAAACAGCGTTTTTCTATGTTTTTTCATGTTTAAAACAGCAATTTTATCGTCATTTCTCATAAATCGCCGTTTCACACGAAAGAAACCTGAATTTATCAGTTTGAATAGTTCAAAACAGCGTTTTTCTAAGTTTTTGCAAGTTTAAAACAGCAGTTTTATCGTGATTTCACAAAAATCCACCGTTTCGAACGAAAGAAACCTGAATTTATCAGTTTGAATAGTTCAAAACAGCGTTTTTCTATGTTTTTGCAAGTTTAAAACAGCAATTTTATCGTCATTTCTCATAAATCGCCGTTTCACACGAAAGAAACATGAATTTGTCAGTTTGAATAGTTCAAAACAGCGTTTTTCTATGTTTTTGCAAGTTTAAAACAGCAGTTTTATCGTGATTTCACAAAAATCCACCGTTTCGAACGAAAGAAACCTGAATTTATCAGTTTGAATAGTTAAAAACAGCGTTTTTCTATGTTTTTGCAAGTTTAAAACAGCAATTTTATCGTCATTTCTCATAAATCGCCGTTTCACACGAAAGAAACATGAATTTGTCAGTTTGAATAGTTCAAAACAGCGTTTTTCTATGTTTTTTCATGTTTAAAACAGCAATTTTATCGTCATTTCTCATAAATCGCCGTTTCACACGAAAGAAACATGAATTTATCAGTTTGAATAGTTCAAAACAGCGTTTTTCTATGTTTTTGCAAGTTTAAAACAGCAGTTTTATCGTGATTTCACAAAAATCCACCGTGTCGAACGAAAGAAACCTGAATTTATCAGTTTGAATAGTTAAAAACTGCGTTTTTCTATGTTTTTGCAAGCTTAAAACAGCAATTTTATCGTCATTTCTCATAAATCGCCGTTTCACACGAAAGAAACATGAATTTATCAGTTTGAATAGTTAAAAACAGCGTTTTTCTATGTTTTTGCAAGTTTAAAACAGCAATTTTATCGTCATTTCTCATAAATCGCCGTTTCACACGAAAGAAACATGAATTTGTCAGTTTGAATAGTTCAAAACAGCGTTTTTCTATGTTTTTGCAAGTTTAAAACAGCAATTTTATCGTCATTTCTCATAAATCGCCGTTTCACACGAAAGAAACATGAATTTGTCAGTTTGAATAGTTCAAAACAGCGTTTTTCTATGTTTTTTCATGTTTAAAACAGCAATTTTATCGTCATTTCTCATAAATCGCCGCTTCACACGAAAGAAACCTGAATTTATCAGTTTGAATAGTTCAAAACAGCGTTTTTCTATGTTTTTGCAAGTTTAAAACAGCAGTTTTATCGTGATTTCACAAAAATCCACCGTTTCGAACGAAAGAAACCTGAATTTATCAGTTTGAATAGTTAAAAACAGCGTTTTTCTATGTTTTTGCAAGTTTAAAACAGCAATTTGATCGTCATTTCTCATAAATCGCCGTTTCACACGAAAGAAACATGAATTTGTCAGTTTGAATAGTTCAAAACAGCGTTTTTCTATGTTTTTGCAAGTTTAAAACAGCAATTTTATCGTCATTTCTCATAAATCGCCGTTTCACACGAAAGAAACATGAATTTGTCAGTTTGAATAGTTCAAAACAGCGTTTTTCTATGTTTTTTCATGTTTAAAACAGCAATTTTATCGTCATTTCTCATAAATCGCCGTTTCACACGAAAGAAACCTGAATTTATCAGTTTGAATAGTTCAAAACAGCGTTTTTCTAAGTTTTTGCAAGTTTAAAACAGCAGTTTTATCGTGATTTCACAAAAATCCACCGTTTCGAACGAAAGAAACCTGAATTTATCAGTTTGAATAGTTAAAAACTGCGTTTTTCTATTTTGCAAGTTTAAAACAGCAATTTTATCGTCATTTCTCATAAATCGCCGTTTCACACGAAAGAAACATGAATTTATCAGTTTGAATAGTTAAAAACAGCGTTTTTCTATGTTTTTGCAAGTTTAAAACAGCAATTTTATCGTCATTTCTCATAAATCGCCGTTTCACACGAAAGAAACATGAATTTGTCAGTTTGAATAGTTCAAAACAGCGTTTTTCTATGTTTTTGCAAGTTTAAAACAGCAATTTTATCGTCATTTCTCATAAATCGCCGTTTCACACGAAAGAAACATGAATTTGTCAGTTTGAATAGTTCAAAACAGCGTTTTTCTATGTTTTTGCAAGTTTAAAACAGCAGTTTTATCGTGATTTCACAAAAATCCACCGTTTCGAACGAAAGAAACCTGAATTTATCAGTTTGAATAGTTAAAAACAGCGTTTTTCTATGTTTTTGCAAGTTTAAAACAGCAATTTTATCGTCATTTCTCATAAATCGCCGTTTCACACGAAAGAAACATGAATTTGTCAGTTTGAATAGTTCAAAACAGCGTTTTTCTATGTTTTTTCATGTTTAAAACAGCAATTTTATCGTCATTTCTCATAAATCGCCGTTTCACACGAAAGAAACATGAATTTATCAGTTTGAATAGTTCAAAACAGCGTTTTTCTATGTTTTTGCAAGTTTAAAACAGCAGTTTTATCTTGATTTCACAAAAATCCACCGTTTCGAACGAAAGAAACCTGAATTTATCAGTTTGAATAGTTAAAAACTGCGTTTTTCTATGTTTTTGCAAGTTTAAAACAGCAATTTTATCGTCATTTCTCATAAATCGCCGTTTCACACGAAAGAAACATGAATTTATCAGTTTGAATAGTTAAAAACAGCGTTTTTCTATGTTTTTGCAAGTTTAAAACAGCAATTTTATCGTCATTTCTCATAAATCGCCGTTTCACACGAAAGAAACATGAATTTGTCAGTTTGAATAGTTCAAAACAGCGTTTTTCTATGTTTTTGCAAGTTTAAAACAGCAATTTTATCGTCATTTCTCATAAATCGCCGTTTCACACGAAAGAAACATGAATTTGTCAGTTTGAATAGTTCAAAACAGCGTTTTTCTATGTTTTTTCATGTTTAAAACAGCAATTTTATCGTCAATTCTCATAAATCGCCGTTTCACACGAAAGAAACCTGAATTTATCAGTTTGAATAGTTCAAAACAGCGTTTTTCTATGTTTTTGCAAGTTTAAAACAGCAGTTTTATCGTGATTTCACAAAAATCCACCGTTTCGAACGAAAGAAACCTGAATTTATCAGTTTGAATAGTTAAAAACAGCGTTTTTCTATGTTTTTGCAAGTTTAAAACAGCAATTTTATCGTCATTTCTCATAAATCGCCGTTTCACACGAAAGAAACATGAATTTGTCAGTTTGAATAGTTCAAAACAGCGTTTTTCTATGTTTTGCAAGTTTAAAACAGCAGTTTTATCGTGATTTCACAAAAATCCACCGTTTCGAACGAAAGAAACCTGAATTTATCAGTTTGAATAGTTAAAAACAGCGTTTTTCTATGTTTTTGCAAGTTTAAAACAGCAATTTTATCGTCATTTCTCATAAATCGCCGTTTCACACGAAAGAAACATGAATTTGTCAGTTTGAATAATTCAAAACAGCGTTTTTCTATGTTTTTTCATGTTTAAAACAGCAATTTTGTCGTCATTTCTCATAAATCGCCGTTTCACACGAAAGAAACATGGATTTATCAGTTTGAATAGTTCAAAACAGCGTTTTTCTATGTTTTTGCAAGTTTAAAACAGCAGTTTTATCGTGATTTCACAAAAATCCACCGTTTCGAACGAAAGAAACCTGAATTTATCAGTTTGAATAGTTAAAAACTGCGTTTTTCTATGTTTTTGCAAGTTTAAAACAGCAATTTTATCGTCATTTCTCATAAATCGCCGTTTCACACGAAAGAAACATGAATTTATCAGTTTGAATAGTTAAAAACAGCGTTTTTCTATGTTTTTGCAAGTTTAAAACAGCAATTTTATCGTCATTTCTCATAAATCGCCGTTTCACACGAAAGAAACATGAATTTGTCAGTTTGAATAGTTCAAAACAGCGTTTTTCTATGTTTTTGCAAATTTAAAACAGCAATTTTATCGTCATTTCTCATAAATCGCCGTTTCACACGAAAGAAACCTGAATTTATCAGTTTGAATAGTTCAAAACAGCGTTTTTCTATGTTTTTGCAAGTTTAAAACAGCAGTTTTATCGTGATTTCACAAAAATCCACCGTTTCGAACGAAAGAAACCTGAATTTATCAGTTTGAATAGTTAAAAACAGCGTTTTTCTATGTTTTTGCAAGTTTAAAACAGCAATTTTATCGTCATTTCTCATAAATCGCCGTTTCACACGAAAGAAACATGAATTTGTCAGTTTGAATAGTTCAAAACAGCGTTTTTCTATGTTTTTGCAAGTTTAAAACAGCAATTTTATCGTCATTTCTCATAAATCGCCGTTCCACACGAAAGAAACATGAATTTGTCAGTTTGAACAGTTCAAAACAGCGTTTTTCTATGTTTTTTCATGTTTAAAACAGCAATTTTATCGTCATTTCTCATAAATCGCCGTTTCACACGAAAGAAACCTGAATTTATCAGTTTGAATAGTTCAAAACAGCGTTTTTCTAAGTTTTTGCAAGTTTAAAACAGCAGTTTTATCGTGATTTCACAAAAATCCACCGTTTTGAACGAAAGAAACCTGAATTTATCAGTTTGAATAGTTAAAAACTGCGTTTTTCTATTTTGCAAGTTTAAAACAGCAATTTTATCGTCATTTCTCATAAATCGCCGTTTCACACGAAAGAAACATGAATTTATCAGTTTGAATAGTTAAAAACAGCGTTTTTCTATGTTTTTGCAAGTTTAAAACAGCAATTTTATCGTCATTTCTCATAAATCGCCGTTTCACACGAAAGAAACATGAATTTGTCAGTTTGAATAGTTCAAAACAGCGTTTTTCTATGTTTTTGCAAGTTTAAAACAGCAATTTTATCATCATTTCTCATAAATCGCCGTTTCACACGAAAGAAACATGAATTTGTCAGTTTGAATAGTTCAAATTAACGGTTTTCTATGTTTTTTCATGTTTAAAACAGCAATTTTATCGTCATTTTTCATAAATCGCCGTTTCACACGAAAGAAACCTGAATTTATCAGTTTGAATAGTTCAAAACAGCGTTTTTCTATGTTTTTGCAAGTTTAAAACAGCAATTTTATCGTCATTTCTCACAAATCGCCGTTTCACACGAAAGAAACATGAATTTGTCAGTTTGAATAGTTCAAAACAGCGTTTTTCTATGTTTTTTCATGTTTAAAACAGCAATTTTATCGTCATTTCTCATAAATCGCCGTTTCACACGAAAGAAACATGAATTTATCAGTTTGAATAGTTCAAAACAGCGTTTTTCTATGTTTTTGCAAGTTTAAAACAGCAGTTTTATCGTGATTTCACAAAAATCCACCGTTTCGAACGAAAGAAACCTGAATTTATCAGTTTGAATAGTTAAAAACTGCGTTTTTCTATGTTTTTGCAAGTTTAAAACAGCAATTTTATCGTCATTTCTCATAAATCGCCGTTTCACACGAAAGAAACATGAATTTATCAGTTTGAATAGTTAAAAACAGCGTTTTTCTATGTTTTTGCAAGTTTAAAACAGCAATTTTATCGTCATTTCTCATAAATCGCCGTTTCACACGAAAGAAACATGAATTTGTCAGTTTGAATAGTTCAAAACAGCGTTTTTCTATGTTTTTGCAAGTTTAAAACAGCAATTTTATCGTCGTTTCTCATAAATCGCCGTTTCACACGAAAGAAACATGAATTTGTCAGTTTGAATAGTTCAAAACAGCGTTTTTCTATGTTTTTTCATGTTTAAAACAGCAATTTTATCGTCATTTCTCATAAATCGCCGTTTCACACGAAAGAAACCTGAATTTATCAGTTTGAATAGTTCAAAACAGCGTTTTTCTATGTTTTTGCAAGTTTAAAACAGCAGTTTAATCGTGATTTCACAAAAATCCACCGTTTCGAACGAAAGAAACCTGAATTTATCAGTTTGAATAGTTAAAAACAGCGTTTTTCTATGTTTTTGCAAGTTTAAAACAGCAATTTTATCGTCATTTCTCATAAATCGCCGTTTCACACGAAAGAAACATGAATTTGTCAGTTTGAATAATTCAAAACAGCGTTTTTCTATGTTTTTTCATGTATAAAACAGCAATTTTGTCGTCATTTCTCATAAATCGCCGTTTCGCACGAAAGAAACATGGATTTATCAGTTTGAATAGTTCAAAACAGCGTTTTTCTATGTTTTTGCAAGTTTAAAACAGCAGTTTTATCGTGATTTCACAAAAATCCACCGTTTCGAACGAAAGAAACCTGAATTTATCAGTTTGAATAGTTAAAAACTGCGTTTTTCTATGTTTTTGCAAGTTTAAAACAGCAATTTTATCGTCATTTCTCATAAATCGCCGTTTCACACGAAAGAAACATGAATTTATCAGTTTGAATAGTTAAAAACAGCGTTTTTCTATGTTTTTGCAAGTTTAAAACAGCAATTTTATCGTCATTTCTCATAAATCGCCGTTTCACACGAAAGAAACATGAATTTGTCAGTTTGAATAGTTCAAAACAGCGTTTTTCTATGTTTTTGCAAGTTTAAAACAGCAATTTTATCGTCATTTCTCATAAATCGCCGTTTCACACGAAAGAAACATGAATTTGTCAGTTTGAATAGTTCAAAACAGCGTTTTTCTATGTTTTTGCAAGTTTAAAACAGCAGTTTTATCGTGATTTCACAAAAATCCACCGTTTCGAACGAAAGAAACATGAATTTATCAGTTTGAATAGTTCAAAACAGCGTTTTTCTATGTTTTTGCAAGTTTAAAACAGCAGTTTTATCGTGATTTCACAAAAATCCCCCGTTTCGAACGGAAGAAACCTGAATTTATCAGTTTGAATAGTTAAAAACTGCGTTTTTCTATGTTTTTGCAAGTTTAAAACAGCAATTTTATCGTCATTTCTCATAAATCGCCGTTTCACACGAAAGAAACATGAATTTATCAGTTTGAATAGTTAAAAACAGCGTTTTTCTATGTTTTTGCAAGTTTAAAACAGCAATTTTATCGTCATTTCTCATAAATCGCCGTTTCACACGAAAGAAACATGAATTTGTCAGTTTGAATAGTTCAAAACAGCGTTTTTCTATGTTTTTGCAAGTTTAAAACAGCAATTTTATCGTCATTTCTCATAAATCGCCGTTTCACACGAAAGAAACATGAATTTGTCAGTTTGAATAGTTCAAAACAGCGTTTTTCTATGTTTTTTCATGTTTAAAACAGCAATTTTATCGTCATTTCTCATAAATCGCCGTTTCACACGAAAGAAACCTGAATTTATCAGTTTGAATAGTTCAAAACAGCGTTTTTCTATGTTTTTGCAAGTTTAAAACAGCAGTTTTATCGTGATTTCACAAAAATCCACCGTTTCGAACGAAAGAAACCTGAATTTATCAGTTTGAATAGTTAAAAACAGCGTTTTTCTATGTTTTTGCAAGTTTAAAACAGCAATTTTATCGTCATTTCTCATAAATCGCCGTTTCACACGAAAGAAACATGAATTTGTCAGTTTGAATAGTTCAAAACAGCGTTTTTCTATGTTTTTGCAAGTTTAAAACAGCAATTTTATCGTCATTTCTCATAAATCGCCGTTTCACACGAAAGAAACATGAATTTGTCAGTTTGAATAGTTCAAAACAGCGTTTTTCTATGTTTTTTCATGTTTAAAACAGCAATTTTATCGTCATTTCTCATAAATCGCCGTTTCACACGAAAGAAACCTGAATTTATCAGTTTGAATAGTTCAAAACAGCGTTTTTCTATGTTTTTGCAAGTTTAAAACAGCAGTTTTGCCGTGATTTCACAAAAATCCACCGTTTCGAACGAAAGAAACCTGAATTTATCAGTTTGAATAGTTAAAAACAGTGTTTTTCTAAGTTTTTGCAAGTTTAAAACAGCAATTTTATCGTCATTTCTCATAAATCGCCGTTTCACACGAAAGAAACATGAATTTGTCAGTTTGAATAGTTCAAAACAGCGTTTTTCTATGTTTTTTTATGTTTAAAACAGCAATTTTATCGTCATTTCTCATAAATCGCCGTTTCACACGAAAGAAACATGAATTTATCAGTTTGAATAGTTCAAAACAGCGTTTTTCTATGTTTTTGCAAGTTTAAAACAGCAATTTTATCGTCATTTCTCATAAATCGCCGTTTCACACGAAAGAAACATGAATTTGTCAGTTTGAATAGTTCAAAACAGCGTTTTTCTATGTTTTTTCATGTTTAAAACAGCAATTTTATCGTCATTTCTCATAAATCGCCGTTTCACACGAAAGAAACCTGAATTTATCAGTTTGAATAGTTCAAAACAGCGTTTTTCTATGTTTTTGCAAGTTTAAAACAGCAGTTTTATCGTGATTTCACAAAAATCCACCGTTTCGAACGAAAGAAACCTGAATTTATCAGTTTGAATAGTTAAAAACAGCGTTTTTCTATGTTTTTGCTAGTTTAAAACAGCTATTTTATCGTCATTTCTCATAAATCGCCGTTTCACACGAAAGAAACATGAATTTGTCAGTTTGAATAGTTCAAAACAGGGTTTTTCTATGTTTTTTCATGTTTAAAACAGCAATTTTATCGTCATTTCTCATAAATCGCCGTTTCACACGAAAGAAACATGAATTTATCAGTTTGAATAGTTATAAACAGCGTTTTTCTATGTTTTTGCAAGTTTAAAACAGCAATTTTATCGTCATTTCTCATAAATCGCCGTTTCACACGAAAGAAACATGAATTTATCAGTTTGAATAGTTAAAAACAGCGTTTTTCTATGTTTTTGCAAGTTTAAAACAGCAATTTTATCGTCATTTCTCATAAATCGCCGTTTCACACGAAAGAAACATGAATTTGTCAGTTTGAATAGTTCAAAACAGCGTTTTTCTATGTTTTTGCAAGTTTAAAACAGCAATTTTATCGTCATTTCTCATAAATCGCCGTTTCACACGAAAGAAACATGAATTTGTCAGTTTGAATAGTTCAAAACAGCGTTTTTCTATGTTTTTTCATGTTTAAAACTGCAATTTTATCGTCATTTCTCATAAATCGCCGTTTCACACGAAAGAAACCTGAATTTATCAGTTTAAAGAGTTCAAAACAGCGTTTTTCTATGTTTTTGCAAGTTTAAAACAGCAGTTTTATCGTGATTTCACAAAAATCCACCGTTTCGAACGAAAGAAACCTGAATTTATCAGTTTGAATAGTTAAAAACAGCGTTTTTCCATAGAAAAACATATTTTTGCAAGTTTAAAACAGCAATTTTATCGTCATTTCTCATAAATCGCCGTTTCACACGAAAGAAACATGAATTTGTCAGTTTGAATAGTTCAAAACAGCGTTTTTCTATGTTTTTTCATGTTTAAAACAGCAATTTTATCGTCATTTCTCATAAATCGCCGTTTCACACGAAAGAAACATGAATTTATCAGTTTGAATAGTTCAAAGCAGCGTTTTTCTATGTTTTTGCAAGTTTAAAACAGCAGTTTTATCGTGATTTCACAAAAATCCACCGTTTCGAACGAAAGAAACCTGAATTTATCAGTTTGAATAGTTAAAAACTGCGTTTTTCTATGTTTTTGCAAGTTTAAAACAGCAATATTAT
The DNA here is from genome assembly GCA_963942605.1 of Poecilus cupreus. Classification (NCBI taxonomy): domain Eukaryota; kingdom Metazoa; phylum Arthropoda; class Insecta; order Coleoptera; family Carabidae; genus Poecilus; species Poecilus cupreus. The sequence goes on from CAWWDY010000929.1 coordinate 135,487, forward strand.
CGTCATTTCTCATAAATCGCCGTTTCACACGAAAGAAACATGAATTTATCAAATTGAATAGTTAAAAACAGCGTTTTTCTATGTTTTTGCAAGTTTAAAACAGCAATTTTATCGTCATTTCTCATAAATCGCCGTTTCACACGAAAGAAACATGAATTTGTCAGTTTGAATAGTTCAAAACAGCGTTTTTCTATGTTTTTGCAAGTTTAAAACAGCAATTTTATCGTCATTTCTCATAAATCGCCGTTTCACACGAAAGAAACATGAATTTGTCAGTTTGAATAGTTCAAAACAGCGTTTTTCTATGTTTTTTCATGTTTAAAACAGCAATTTTATCGTCATTTCTCATAAATCGCCGTTTCACACGAAAGAAACCTGAATTTATCAGTTTGAATAGTTCAAAACAGCGTTTTTCTATGTTTTTGCAAGTTTAAAACAGCAGTTTTATCGTGATTTCACAAAAATCCACCGTTTCGAACGAAAGAAACCTGAATTTATCAGTTTGAATAGTTAAAAACAGCGTTTTTCTAAGTTTTTGCAAGTTTAAAACAGCAATTTTATCGTCATTTCTCATAAATCGCCGTTTCACACGAAAGAAACATGAATTTGTCAGTTTGAATAGTTCAAAACAGCGTTTTTCTATGTTTTTTCATGTTTAAAACAGCAATTTTATCGTCATTTCTCATAAATCGCCGTTTCACACGAAAGAAACATGAATTTATCAGTTTTAATAGTTCAAAACAGCGTTTTTCTATGTTTTTGCAAGTTTAAAACAGCAGTTTTATCGTGATTTCACAAAAATCCACCGTTTCGAACGAAAGAAACCTGAATTTATCAGTTTTAATAGTTAAAAACTGCGTTTTTCTATGTTTTTGCAAGTTTAAAACAGCAATTTTATCGTCATTTCTCATAAATCGCCGTTTCACACGAAAGAAACATGAATTTATCAGTTTGAATAGTTAAAAACAGCGTTTTTCTATGTTTTTGCAAGTTTAAAACAGCAATTTTATCGTCATTTCTCATAAATCGCCGTTTCACACGAAAGAAACATGAATTTGTCAGTTTGAATAGTTCAAAACAGCGTTTTTCTATGTTTTTGCAAGTTTAAAACAGCAATTTTATCGTCATTTCTCATAAATCGCCGTTTCACACGAAAGAAACATGAATTTGTCAGTTTGAATAGTTCAAAACAGCGTTTTTTATGTTTTTTCATGTTTAAAACAGCAATTTTATCGTCATTTCTCATAAATCGCCGTTTCACACGAAAGAAACATGAATTTATCAGTTTGAATAGTTCAAAACAGCGTTTTTCTATGTTTTTGCAAGTTTAAAACAGCAGTTTTATCGTGATTTCACAAAAATCCACCGTTTCGAACGATAGAAACCTGAATTTATCAGTTTGAATAGTTAAAAACTGCGTTTTTCTATGTTTTTGCAAGTTTAAAACAGCAATTTTATCGTCATTTCTCATAAATCGCCGTTTCACACGAAAGAAACATGAATTTATCAGTTTGAATAGTTAAAAACAGCGTTTTTCTATGTTTTTGCAAGTTTAAAACAGCAATTTTATCGTCATTTCTCATAAATCGCCGTTTCACACGAAAGAAACATGAATTTGTCAGTTTGAATAGTTCAAAACAGCGTTTTTCTATGTTTTTGCAAGTTTAAAACAGCAATTTTATCGTCATTCCTCATAAATCGCCGTTTCACACGAAGGAAACATGAATTTGTCAGTTTGAATAGTTCAAAACAGCGTTTTTCTATGTTTTTTCATGTTTAAAACAGCAATTTTATCGTCATTTCTCATAAATCGCCGTTTCACACGAAAGAAACCTGAATTTATCAGTTTGATTAGTTCAAAACAGCGTTTTTCTATGTTTTTGCAAGTTTAAAACAGCAGTTTTATCGTGATTTCACAAAAATCCACCGTTTCGAACGAAAGAAACCTGAATTTATCAGTTTGAATAGTTAAAAACAGCGTTTTTCTATGTTTTTGCAAGTTTAAAACAGCAATTTTATCGTCATTTCTCATAAATCGCCGTTTCACACGCAAGAAACATGAATTTGTCAGTTTGAATAGTTCAAAACAGCGTTTTTCTATGTTTTTTCATGTTTAAAACAGCAATTTTATCGTCATTTCTCATAAATCGCCGTTTAACACGAAAGAAACATGAATTTATCAGTTTGAATAGTTCAAAACAGCGATTTTCTATGTTTCTGCAAGTTTAAAACAGCAGTTTTATCGTGATTTCACAAAAATCCACCGTTTCGAACGAAAGAAACCTGAATTTATCAGTTTGAATAGTTAAAAACTGCGTTTTTCTATGTTTTTGCAAGTTTAAAACAGCAATTTTATCGTCATTTCTCATAAATCGCCGTTTCACACGAAAGAAACATGAATTTATCAGTTTGAATAGTTAAAAACAGCGTTTTTCTATGTTTTTGCAAGTTTAAAACAGCAATTTTATCGTCATTTCTCATAAATCGCCGTTTCACACGAAAGAAACATGAATTTGTCAGTTTGAATAGTTCAAAACAGCGTTTTTCTATGTTTTTGCAAGTTTAAAACAGCAATTTTATCGTCATTTCTCATAAATCGCCGTTTCACACGAAAGAAACATGAATTTGTCAGTTTGAATAGTTCAAAACAGCGTTTTTCTATGTTTTTTCATGTTTAAAACAGCAATTTTATCGTCATTTCTCATAAATCGCCGTTTCACACGAAAGAAACCTGAATTTATCAGTTTGAATAGTTCAAAACAGCGTTTTTCTATGTTTTTGCAAGTTTAAAACAGCAGTTTTATCGTGATTTCACAAAAATCCACCGTTTCGAACGAAAGAAACCTGAATTTATCAGTTTGAATAGTTAAAAACAGCGTTTTTCTATGTTTTTGCTAGTTTAAAACAGCTACTTTATCGTCATTTCTCATAAATCGCCGTTTCACACGAAAGAAACATGAATTTGTCAGTTTGAATAGTTCAAAACAGGGTTTTTCTATGTTTTTTCATGTTTAAAACAGCAATTTTATCGTCATTTCTCATAAATCGCCGTTTCACACGAAAGAAACATGAATTTATCAGTTTGAATAGTTATAAACAGCGTTTTTCTATGTTTTTGCAAGTTTAAAACAGCAATTTTATCGTCATTTCTCATAAATCGCCGTTTCACACGAAAGAAACATGAATTTATCAGTTTGAATAGTTAAAAACAGCGTTTTTCTATGTTTTTGCAAGTTTAAAACAGCAATTTTATCGTCATTTCTCATAAATCGCCGTTTCACACGAAAGAAACATGAATTTGTCAGTTTGAATAGTTCAAAACAGCGTTTTTCTATGTTTTTGCAAGTTTAAAACAGCAATTTTATCGTCATTTCTCATAAATCGCCGTTTCACACGAAAGAAACATGAATTTGTCAGTTTGAATAGTTCAAAACAGCGTTTTTCTATGTTTTTTCATGTTTAAAAACAGCAATTTTATCGTCATTTCTCATAAATCGCCGTTTCACACGAAAGAAACCTGAATTTATCAGTTTGAAGAGTTCAAAACAGCGTTTTTCTATGTTTTTGCAAGTTTAAAACAGCAGTTTTATCGTGATTTCACAAAAATCCACCGTTTCGAACGAAAGAAACCTGAATTTATCAGTTTGAATAGTTAAAAACAGCGTTTTTCTATGTTTTTGCAAGTTTAAAACAGCAATTTTATCGTCATTTCTCATAAATCGCCGTTTCACACGAAAGAAACATGAATTTGTCAGTTTGAATAGTTCAAAACAGCGTTTTTCTATGTTTTTTCATGTTTAAAACAGCAATTTTATCGTCATTTCTCATAAATCGCCGTTTCACACGAAAGAAACATGAATTTATCAGTTTGAATAGTTCAAAACAGCGTTTTTCTATGTTTTTGCAAGTTTAAAACAGCAGTTTTATCGTGATTTCTCAAAAATCCACCGTTTCGAACGAAAGAAACCTGAATTTATCAGTTTGAATAGTTAAAAACAGCGTTTTTCTATGTTTTTGCAAGTTTAAAACAGCAATTTTATCGTCATTTCTCATAAATCGCCGTTTCACACGAAAGAAACATGAATTTGTCAGTTTGAATAGTTCAAAACAGCGTTTTTCTATGTTTTTGCAAGTTTAAAACAGCAATTTTATCGTCATTTCTCATAAATCGCCGTTTCACACGAAAGAAACATGAATTTGTCAGTTTGAATAGTTCAAAACAGCATTTTTCTATGTTTTTTCATGTTTAAAACAGCAATTTTATCGTCATTTCTCATAAATCGCCGTTTCACACGAAAGAAACCTGAATTTATCAGTTTGAATAGTTCAAAACAGCGTTTTTCTATGTTTTTGCAAGTTTAAAACAGCAGTTTTATCGTGATTTCACAAAAATCCACCGTTTCGAACGAAAGAAACCTGAATTTATCAGTTTGAATAGTTAAAAACAGCGTTTTTCTATGTTTTTGCTAGTTTAAAACAGCTACTTTATCGTCATTTCTCATAAATCGCCGTTTCACACGAAAGAAACATGAATTTGTCAGTTTGAATAGTTCAAAACAGGGTTTTTCTATGTTTTTTCATGTTTAAAACAGCAATTTTATCGTCATTTCTCATAAATCGCCGTTTCACACGAAAGAAACATGAATTTATCAGTTTGAATAGTTATAAACAGCGTTTTCCTATGTTTTTGCAAGTTTAAAAACAGCAATTTTATCGTCATTTCTCATAAATCGCCGTTTCACACGAAAGAAACATGAATTTATCAGTTTGAATAGTTAAAAACAGCGTTTTTCTATGTTTTTGCAAGTTTAAAACAGCAATTTTATCGTCATTTCTCATAAATCGCCGTTTCACACGAAAGAAACATGAATTTGTCAGTTTGAATAGTTCAAAACAGCGTTTTTCTATGTTTTTGCAAGTTTAAAACAGCAATTTTATCGTCATTTCTCATAAATCGCCGTTTCACACGAAAGAAACATGAATTTGTCAGTTTGAATAGTTCAAAACAGCGTTTTTCTATGTTTTTTCATGTTTAAAACAGCAATTTTATCGTCATTTCTCATAAATCGCCGTTTCACACGAAAGAAACCTGAATTTATCAGTTTGAAGAGTTCAAAACAGCGTTTTTCTATGTTTTTGCAAGTTTAAAACAGCAGTTTTATCGTGATTTCACAAAAATCCACCGTTTCGAACGAAAGAAACCTGAATTTATCAGTTTGAATAGTTAAAAACAGCGTTTTTCTATGTTTTTGCAAGTTTAAAACAGCAATTTTATCGTCATTTCTCATAAATCGCCGTTTCACACGAAAGAAACATGAATTTGTCAGTTTGAATAGTTCAAAACAGCGTTTTTCTATGTTTTTTCATGTTTAAAACAGCAATTTTATCGTCATTTCTCATAAATCGCCGTTTCACACAAAAGAAACATGAATTTATCAGTTTGAATAGTTCAAAACAGCGTTTTTCTATGTTTTTGCAAGTTTAAAACAGCAGTTTTATCGTGATTTCACAAAAATCCACCGTTTCGAACGAAAGAAACCTGAATTTATCAGTTTGAATAGTTAAAAACTGCGTTTTTCTATGTTTTTGCAAGTTTAAAACAGCAATATTATCGTCATTTCTCATAAATCGCCGTTTCACACGAAAGAAACATGAATTTATCAGTTTGAATAGTTAAAAACAGCGTTTTTCTATGTTTTTGCAAGTTTAAAACAGCAATTTTATCGTCATTTCTCATAAATCGCCGTTTCACACGAAAGAAACATGAATTTGTCAGTTTGAATAGTTCAAAACAGCGTTTTTCTATGTTTTTGCAAGTTTAAAAATGCAATTTTATCGTCATTTCTCATAAATCGCCGTTTCACACGAAAGAAACATGAATTTGTCAGTTTGAATAGTTCAAAACAGCGTTTTTTATGTTTTTTCATGTTTAAAACAGCAATTTTATCGTCATTTCTCATAAATCGCCGTTTCACACGAAAGAAACATGAATTTATCAGTTTGAATAGTTCAAAACAGCGTTTTTCTATGTTTTTGCAAGTTTAAAACAGCAGTTTTATCGTGATTTCACAAAAATCCACCGTTTCGAACGATAGAAACCTGAATTTATCAGTTTGAATAGTTAAAAACTGCGTTTTTCTATGTTTTTGCAAGTTTAAAACAGCAATTTTATCGTCATTTCTCATAAATCGCCGTTTCACACGAAAGAAACATGAATTTATCAGTTTGAATAGTTAAAAACAGCGTTTTTCTATGTTTTTGCAAGTTTAAAACAGCAATTTTATCGTCATTTCTCATAAATCGCCGTTTCACACGAAAGAAACATGAATTTGTCAGTTTGAATAGTTCAAAACAGCGTTTTTCTATGTTTTTGCAAGTTTAAAACAGCAATTTTATCGTCATTTCTCATAAATCGCCGTTTCACACGAAAGAAACCTGAATTTATCAGTTTGAATAGTTCAAAACAGCGTTTTTCTATGTTTTTGCAAGTTTAAAACAGCAGTTTTATCGTGATTTCACAAAAATCCACCGTTTCGAACGAAAGAAACCTGAATTTATCAGTTTGAATAGTTAAAAACAGCGTTTTTCTATGTTTTTGCAAGTTTAAAATGTTTTTGCAAGTTTAAAACAGCAATTTTATCGTCATTTCTCATAAATCGCCGTTTCACACGAAAGAAACATGAATTTGTCAGTTTGAATAGTTCAAAACAGCGTTTTTCTATGTTTTTTCATGTTTAAAACAGCAATTTTATCGTCATTTCTCATAAATCGCCGTTTCGAACGAAAGAAACCTGAATTTATCAGTTTGAATAGTTAGAAACAGCGTTTTTCTATGTTTTTGCAAGTTTAAAATGTTTTTGCAAGTTTAAAACAGCAATTTTATCGTCATTTCTCATAAATCGCCGTTTCACACGAAAGAAACATGAATTTGTCAGTTTGAATAGTTCAAAACAGCGTTTTTCTATGTTTTTTCATGTTTAAAACAGCAATTTTATCGTCATTTCTCATAAATCGCCCGTTTCACACGAAAGAAACATGAATTTGTCAGTTTGAATAGTTCAAAACAGCGTTTTTCTATGTTTTTTCATGTTTAAAACAGCAATTTTATCGTCATTTTTCATAAATCGCCGTTTCACACGAAAGAAACCTGAATTTATCAGTTTGAATAGTTCAAAACAGCGTTTTTCTATGTTTTTGCAAGTTTAAAACAGCAGTTTTATCGTGATTTCACAAAAATCCACCGTTTCGAACGAAAGAAACCTGAATTTATCAGTTTGAATAGTTAAAAACAGCGTTTTTCTAAGTGTTTGCAAGTTTAAAACAGCAATTTTATCGTCATTTCTCATAAATCGCCGTTTTACACGAAAGAAACATGAATTTGTCAGTTTGAATAGTTCAAAACAGCGTTTTTCTATGTTTTTTCATGTTTATAACAGCAATTTTATCGTCATTTCTCATAAATCGCCGTTTCACACGAAAGAAACATGAATTTATCAGTTTTAATAGTTCAAAACAGCGTTTTTCTATGTTTTTGCAAGTTTAAAACAGCAGTTTTATCGTGATTTCACAAAAATCCACCGTTTCGAACGAAAGAAACCTGAATTTATCAGTTTTAATAGTTAAAAACTGCGTTTTTCTATGTTTTTGCAAGTTTAAAACAGCAATTTTATCGTCATTTCTCATAAATCGCCGTTTCACACGAAAGAAACATGAATTTATCAGTTTGAATAGTTAAAAAACAGCGTTTTTCTATGTTTTTGCCAGTTTAAAACAGCAATTTTATCGTCATTTCTCATAAATCGCCGTTTCACACGAAAGAAACATGAATTTGTCAGTTTGAATAGTTCAAAACAGCGTTTTTCTATGTTTTTGCAAGTTTAAAACAGCAATTTTATCGTCATTTCTCATAAATCGCCGTTTCACACGAAAGAAACATGAATTTGTCAGTTTGAATAGTTCAAAACAGCGTTTTTTATGTTTTTTTCATGTTTAAAACAGCAATTTTATCGTCATTTCTCATAGATCGCCGTTTCACACGAAAGAAACATGAATTTATCAGTTTGAATAGTTCAAAACAGCGTTTTTCTATGTTTTTGCAAGTTTAAAACAGCAGTTTTATCGTGATTTCACAAAAATCCACCGTTTCGAACGATAGAAACCTGAATTTATCAGTTTGAATAGTTAAAAACTGCGTTTTTCTATGTTTTTGCAAGTTTAAAACAGCAATTTTATCGTCATTTCTCATAAATCGCCGTTTCACACGAAAGAAACATGAATTTATCAGTTTGAATAGTTAAAAACAGCGTTTTTCTATGTTTTTGCAAGTTTAAAACAGCAATTTTATCGTCATTTCTCATAAATCGCCGTTTCACACGAAAGAAACATGAATTTGTCAGTTTGAATAGTTCAAAACAGCGTTTTTCTATGTTTTTGCAAGTTTAAAACAGCAATTTATCGTCATTTCTCATAAATCGCCGTTTCACACGAAAGAAACCTGAATTTATCAGTTTGAATAGTTCAAAACAGCGTTTTTCTATGTTTTTGCAAGTTTAAAACAGCAGTTTTATCGTGATTTCACAAAAATCCACCGTTTCGAACGAAAGAAACCTGAATTTATCAGTTTGAATAGTTAAAAACAGCGTTTTTCTATGTTTTTGCAAGTTTAAAACAGCAATTTTATCGTCATTTCTCATAAATCGCCGTTTCACACGAAAGAAACATGAATTTGTCAGTTTGAATAGTTCAAAACAGCGTTTTTCTATGTTTTTGCAAGTTTAAAACAGCAATTTTATCGTCATTTCTCATAAATCGCCGTTTCACACGAAAGAAACATGAATTTGTCAGTTTGAATAGTTCAAAACAGCGTTTTTCTATGTTTTTTCATGTTTAAAACAGCAATTTTATCGTCATTTCTCATAAATCGCCGTTTCACACAAAAGAAACCTGAATTTATCAGTTTGAATAGTTCAAAACAGCGTTTTTCTAAGTTTTTGCAAGTTTAAAACAGCAGTTTTATCGTGATTTCACAAAAATCCACCGTTTCGAACGAAAGAAACCTGAATTTATCAGTTTGAATAGTTAAAAACTGCGTTTTTCTATTTTGCAAGTTTAAAACAGCAATTTTATCGTCATTTCTCATAAATCGCCGTTTCACACGAAAGAAACCTGAATTTATCAGTTTGAATAGTTCAAAACAGCGTTTTTCTATGTTTTTGCAAGTTTAAAACAGCAATTTTATCGTCATTTCTCATAAATCGCCGTTTCACACGAAAGAAACATGAATTTGTCAGTTTGAATAGTTCAAAACAGCGTTTTTCTATGTTTTTTGATGTTTAAAACAGCAATTTTATCGTCATTTCTCATAAATCGCCGTTTCACACGAAAGAAACATGAATTTATCAGTTTGAATAGTTTCAAAACAGCGTTTTTCTATGTTTTTGCAAGTTTAAAACAGCAGTTTTATCGTGATTTCACAAAAATCCACCGTTTCGAACGAAAGAAACCTGAATTTATCAGTTTGAATAGTTAAAAACTGCGTTTTTCTATGTTTTTGCAAGTTTAAAACAGCAATTTTATCGTCATTTCTCATAAATCGCCGTTTCACACGAAAGAAACATGAATTTATCAGTTTGAATAGTTAAAAACAGCGTTTTTCTATGTTTTTGCAAGTTTAAAACAGCAATTTTATCGTCATTTCTCATAAATCGCCGTTTCACACGAAAGAAACATGAATTTGTCAGTTTGAATAGTTCAAAACAGCGTTTTTCTATGTTTTTGCAAGTTTAAAACAGCAATTTTATCGTCATTTCTCATAAATCGCCGTTTCACACGAAAGAAACATGAATTTGTCAGTTTGAATAGTTCAAAACAGCGTTTTTCTATGTTTTTTCATGTTTAAAACAGCAATTTTATCGTCATTTCTCATAAATCGCCGTTTCACACGAAAGAAACCTGAATTTATCAGTTTGAATAGTTCAAAACAGCGTTTTTCTATGTTTTTGCAAGTTTAAAACAGCAGTTTTATCGTGATTTCACAAAAATCCACCGTTTCGAACGAAAGAAACCTGAATTTATCAGTTTGAATAGTTAAAAACAGCGTTTTTCTAAGTTTTTGCAAGTTTAAAACAGCAATTTTATCGTCATTTCTCATAAATCGCCGTTTCACACGAAAGAAACATGAATTTGTCAGTTTGAATAATTCAAAACAGCGTTTTTCTATGTTTTTTCATGTTTAAAACAGCAATTTTGTCGTCATTTCTCATAAATCGCCGTTTCACACGAAAGAAACATGGATTTATCAGTTTGAATAGTTCAAAACAGCGTTTTTCTATGTTTTTGCAAGTTTAAAACAGCAGTTTTATCGTGATTTCACAAAAATCCACCGTTTCGAACGAAAGAAACCTGAATTTATCAGTTTGAATAGTTAAAAACTGCGTTTTTCTATGTTTTTGCAAGTTTAAAACAGCAATTTTATCGTCATTTCTCATAAATCGCCGTTTCACACGAAAGAAACATGAATTTATCAGTTTGAATAGTTAAAAACAGCGTTTTTCTATGTTTTTGCAAGTTTAAAACAGCAATTTTATCGTCATTTCTCATAAATCGCCGTTTCACACGAAAGAAACATGAATTTGTCAGTTTGAATAGTTCAAAACAGCGTTTTTCTATGTTTTTGCAAGTTTAAAACAGCAATTTTATCGTCATTTCTCATAAATCGCCGTTTCACACGAAAGAAACATGAATTTGCAGCGTTTTTCTATGTTTTTGCAAGTTTAAAACAGCAGTTTTATCGTGATTTCACAAAAATCCACCGTTTCGAACGAAAGAAACATGAATTTATCAGTTTGAATAGTTCAAAACAGCGTTTTTCTATGTTTTTGCAAGTTTAAAACAGCAGTTTTATCGTGATTTCACAAAAATCCACCGTTTCGAACGGAAGAAACCTGAATTTATCAGTTTGAATAGTTAAAAACTGCGTTTTTCTATGTTTTTGCAAGTTTAAAACAGCAATTTTATCGTCATTTCTCATAAATCGCCGTTTCACACGAAAGAAACATGAATTTATCAGTTTGAATAGTTAAAAACAGCGTTTTTCTATGTTTTTGCAAGTTTAAAACAGCAATTTTATCGTCATTTCTCATAAATCGCCGTTTCACACGAAAGAAACATGAATTTGTCAGTTTGAATAGTTCAAAACAGCGTTTTTCTATGTTTTTGCAAGTTTAAAACAGCAATTTTATCGTCATTTCTCATAAATCGCCGTTTCACACGAAAGAAACATGAATTTGTCAGTTTGAATAGTTCAAAACAGCGTTTTTCTATGTTTTTTCATGTTTAAAACAGCAATTTTATCGTCATTTCTCATAAATCGACGTTTCACACGAAAGAAACCTGAATTTATCAGTTTGAATAGTTCAAAACAGCGTTTTTCTATGTTTTTGCAAGTTTAAAACAGCAGTTTTATCGTGATTTCACAAAAATCCACCGTTTCGAACGAAAGAAACCTGAATTTATCAGTTTGAATAGTTAAAAACAGCGTTTTTCTATGTTTTTGCAAGTTTAAAACAGCAATTTTATCGTCATTTCTCATAAATCGCCGTTTCACACGAAAGAAACATGAATTTGTCAGTTTGAATAGTTCAAAACAGCGTTTTTTTATGTTTTTGCAAGTTTAAAACAGCAATTTTATCGTCATTTCTCATAAATCGCCGTTTCACACGAAAGAAACATGAATTTGTCAGTTTGAATAGTTCAAAACAGCGTTTTTCTATGTTTTTTCATGTTTAAAACAGCAATTTTATCGTCATTTCTCATAAATCGCCGTTTCACACGAAAGAAACCTGAATTTATCAGTTTGAATAGTTCAAAACAGCGTTTTTCTATGTTTTTGCAAGTTTAAAACAGCAGTTTTATCGTGATTTCACAAAAATCCACCGTTTCGAACGAAAGAAACCTGAATTTATCAGTTTGAATAGTTAAAAACAGCGTTTTTCTAAGTTTTTGCAAGTTTAAAACAGCAATTTTATCGTCATTTCTCATAAATCGCCGTTTCACACGAAAGAAACATGAATTTGTCAGTTTGAATAGTTCAAAACAGCGTTTTTCTATGTTTTTTCATGTTTAAAACAGCAATTTTATCGTCATTTCTCATAAATCGCCGTTTCACACGAAAGAAACATGAATTTATCAGTTTGAATAGTTCAAAACAGCGTTTTTCTATGTTTTTGCAAGTTTAAAACAGCAGTTTTATCGTGATTTCACAAAAATCCACCGTTTCGAACGAAAGAAACCTGAATTTATCAGTTTTAATAGTTAAAAACTGCGTTTTTCTATGTTTTTGCAAGTTTAAAACAGCAATTTTATCGTCATTTCTCATAAATCGCCGTTTCACACGAAAGAAACATGAATTTATCAGTTTGAATAGTTAAAAACAGCGTTTTTCTATGTTTTTGCAAGTTTAAAACAGCAATTTTATCGTCATTTCTCATAAATCGCCGTTTCACACGAAAGAAACATGAATTTGCCAGTTTGAATAGTTCAAAACAGGGTTTTTCTATGTTTTTGCAAGTTTAAAACAGCAATTTTATCGTCATTTCTCATAAATCGCCGTTTCACACGAAAGAAACATGAATTTGTCAGTTTGAATAGTTCAAAACAGCGTTTTTCTATGTTTTTGCAAGTTTAAAACAGCAATTTTATCGTCATTTCTCATAAATCGCCGTTTCACACGAAAGAAACATGAATTTGTCAGTTTGAATAGTTCAAAACAGCGTTTTTCTATGTTTTTTCATGTTTAAAACTGCAATTTTATCGTCATTTCTCATAAATCGCCGTTTCACACGAAAGAAACCTGAATTTATCAGTTTGAAGAGTTCAAAACAGCGTTTTTCTATGTTTTTGCAAGTTTAAAACAGCAGTTTTATCGTGATTTCACAAAAATCCACCGTTTCGAACGAAAGAAACCTGAATTTATCAGTTTGAATAGTTAAAAACAGCGTTTTTCTATGTTTTTGCAAGTTTAAAACAGCAATTTTATCGTCATTTCTCATAAATCGCCGTTTCACACGAAAGAAACATGAATTTGTCAGTTTGAATAGTTCAAAACAGCGTTTTTCTATGTTTTTTCATGTTTAAAACAGCAATTTTATCGTCATTTCTCATAAATCGCCGTTTCACACGAAAGAAACCTGAATTTATCAGTTTGAATAGTTCAAAACAGCGTTTTTCTATGTTTTTGCAAGTTTAAAACAGCAGTTTTATCGTGATTTCACAAAAATCCACCGTTTCGAACGAAAGAAACCTGAATTTATCAGTTTTAATAGTTAAAAACTGCGTTTTTCTATGTTTTTGCAAGTTTAAAACAGCAATTTTATCGTCATTTCTCATAAATCGCCGTTTCACACGAAAGAAACATGAATTTATCAGTTTGAATAGTTAAAAACAGCGTTTTTCTATGTTTTTGCAAGTTTAAAACAGCAATTTTATCGTCATTTCTCATAAATCGCCGTTTCACACGAAAGAAACATGAATTTGTCAGTTTGAATAGTTCAAAACAGCGTTTTTCTATGTTTTTGCAAGTTTAAAACAGCAATTTTATCGTCATTTCTCATAAATCGCCGTTTCACACGAAAGAAACATGAATTTGTCAGTTTGAATAGTTCAAAACAGCGTTTTTTATGTTTTTTCATGTTTAAAACAGCAATTTTATCGTCATTTCTCATAAATCGCCGTTTCACACGAAAGAAACATGAATTTATCAGTTTGAATAGTTCAAAACAGCGTTTTTCTATGTTTTTGCAAGTTTAAAACAGCAGTTTTATCGTGATTTCACAAAAATCCACCGTTTCGAACGATAGAAACCTGAATTTATCAGTTTGAATAGTTAAAAACTGCGTTTTTCTATGTTTTTGCAAGTAAAAAACAGCAATTTTATCGTCATTTCTCATAAATCGCCGTTTCACACGAAAGAAACATGAATTTATCAGTTTGAATAGTTAAAAACAGCGTTTTTCTATGTTTTTGCAAGTTTAAAACAGCAATTTTATCGTCATTTCTCATAAATCGCCGTTTCACACGAAAGAAACATGAATTTGTCAGTTTGAATAGTTCAAAACAGCGTTTTTCTATGTTTTTGCAAGTTTAAAACAGCAATTTTATCGTCATTCCTCATAAATCGCCGTTTCACACGAAGGAAACATGAATTTGTCAGTTTGAATAGTTCAAAACAGCGTTTTTCTATGTTTTTTCATGTTTAAAACAGCAATTTTATCGTCATTTCTCATAAATCGCCGTTTCACACGAAAGAAACCTGAATTTATCAGTTTGAATAGTTCAAAACAGCGTTTTTCTATGTTTTTGCAAGTTTAAAACAGCAGTTTTATCGTGATTTCACAAAAATCCACCGTTTCGAACGAAAGAAACCTGAATTTATCAGTTTGAATAGTTAAAAACAGCGTTTTTCTATGTTTTTGCAAGTTTAAAACAGCAATTTTATCGTCATTTCTCATAAATCGCCGTTTCACACGCAAGAAACATGAATTTGTCAGTTTGAATAGTTCAAAACAGCGTTTTTCTATGTTTTTTCATGTTTAAAACAGCAATTTTATCGTCATTTCTCATAAATCGCCGTTTCACACGAAAGAAACATGAATTTATCAGTTTGAATAGTTCAAAACAGCGTTTTTCTATGTTTTTGCAAGTTTAAAACAGCAGTTTTATCGTGATTTCACAAAAATCCACCGTTTCGAACGAAAGAAACCTGAATTTATCAGTTTTAATAGTTAAAAACTGCGTTTTTCTATGTTTTTGCAAGTTTAAAACAGCAATTTTATCGTCATTTCTCATAAATCGCCGTTTCACACGAAAGAAACATGAATTTATCAGTTTGAATAGTTAAAAACAGCGTTTTTCTATGTTTTTGCAAGTTTAAAACAGCAATTTTATCGTCATTTCTCATAAATCGCCGTTTCACACGAAAGAAACATGAATTTGCCAGTTTGAATAGTTCAAAACAGGGTTTTTCTATGTTTTTGCAAGTTTAAAACAGCAATTTTATCGTCATTTCTCATAAATCGCCGTTTCACACGAAAGAAACATGAATTTGTCAGTTTGAATAGTTCAAAACAGCGTTTTTCTATGTTTTTGCAAGTTTAAAACAGCAATTTTATCGTCATTTCTCATAAATCGCCGTTTCACACGAAAGAAACATGAATTTGTCAGTTTGAATAGTTCAAAACAGCGTTTTTCTATGTTTTTTCATGTTTAAAACTGCAATTTTATCGTCATTTCTCATAAATCGCCGTTTCACACGAAAGAAACCTGAATTTATCAGTTTGAAGAGTTCAAAACAGCGTTTTTCTATGTTTTTGCAAGTTTAAAACAGCAGTTTTATCGTGATTTCACAAAAATCCACCGTTTCGAACGAAAGAAACCTGAATTTATCAGTTTGAATAGTTAAAAACAGCGTTTTTCTATGTTTTTGCAAGTTTAAAACAGCAATTTTATCGTCATTTCTCATAAATCGCCGTTTCACACGAAAGAAACATGAATTTGTCAGTTTGAATAGTTCAAAACAGCGTTTTTCTATGTTTTTTCATGTTTAAAACAGCAATTTTATCGTCATTTCTCATAAATCGCCGTTTCACACGAAAGAAACCTGAATTTATCAGTTTGAATAGTTCAAAACAGCGTTTTTCTATGTTTTTGCAAGTTTAAAACAGCAGTTTTATCGTGATTTCACAAAAATCCACCGTTTCGAACGAAAGAAACCTGAATTTATCAGTTTTAATAGTTAAAAACTGCGTTTTTCTATGTTTTTGCAAGTTTAAAACAGCAATTTTATCGTCATTTCTCATAAATCGCCGTTTCACACGAAAGAAACATGAATTTATCAGTTTGAATAGTTAAAAACAGCGTTTTTCTATGTTTTTGCAAGTTTAAAACAGCAATTTTATCGTCATTTCTCATAAATCGCCGTTTCACACGAAAGAAACATGAATTTGTCAGTTTGAATAGTTCAAAACAGCGTTTTTCTATGTTTTTGCAAGTTTAAAACAGCAATTTTATCGTCATTTCTCATAAATCGCCGTTTCACACGAAAGAAACATGAATTTGTCAGTTTGAATAGTTCAAAACAGCGTTTTTTATGTTTTTTCATGTTTAAAACAGCAATTTTATCGTCATTTCTCATAAATCGCCGTTTCACACGAAAGAAACATGAATTTATCAGTTTGAATAGTTCAAAACAGCGTTTTTCTATGTTTTTGCAAGTTTAAAACAGCAGTTTTATCGTGATTTCACAAAAATCCACCGTTTCGAACGATAGAAACCTGAATTTATCAGTTTGAATAGTTAAAAACTGCGTTTTTCTATGTTTTTGCAAGTAAAAAACAGCAATTTTATCGTCATTTCTCATAAATCGCCGTTTCACACGAAAGAAACATGAATTTATCAGTTTGAATAGTTAAAAACAGCGTTTTTCTATGTTTTTGCAAGTTTAAAACAGCAATTTTATCGTCATTTCTCATAAATCGCCGTTTCACACGAAAGAAACATGAATTTGTCAGTTTGAATAGTTCAAAACAGCGTTTTTCTATGTTTTTGCAAGTTTAAAACAGCAATTTTATCGTCATTCCTCATAAATCGCCGTTTCACACGAAGGAAACATGAATTTGTCAGTTTGAATAGTTCAAAACAGCGTTTTTCTATGTTTTTTCATGTTTAAAACAGCAATTTTATCGTCATTTCTCATAAATCGCCGTTTCACACGAAAGAAACCTGAATTTATCAGTTTGAATAGTTCAAAACAGCGTTTTTCTATGTTTTTGCAAGTTTAAAACAGCAGTTTTATCGTGATTTCACAAAAATCCACCGTTTCGAACGAAAGAAACCTGAATTTATCAGTTTGAATAGTTAAAAACAGCGTTTTTCTATGTTTTTGCAAGTTTAAAACAGCAATTTTATCGTCATTTCTCATAAATCGCCGTTTCACACGCAAGAAACATGAATTTGTCAGTTTGAATAGTTCAAAACAGCGTTTTTCTATGTTTTTTCATGTTTAAAACAGCAATTTTATCGTCATTTCTCATAAATCGCCGTTTCACACGAAAGAAACATGAATTTATCAGTTTGAATAGTTCAAAACAGCGATTTTCTATGTTTCTGCAAGTTTAAAACAGCAGTTTTATCGTGATTTCACAAAAATCCACCGTTTCGAACGAAAGAAACCTGAATTTATCAGTTTGAATAGTTAAAAACTGCGTTTTTCTATGTTTTTGCAAGTTTAAAACAGCAATTTTATCGTCATTTCTCATAAATCGCCGTTTCACACAAAAGAAACATGAATTTATCAGTTTGAATAGTTAAAAACAGCGTTTTTCTATGTTTTTGCAAGTTTAAAACAGCAATTTTATCGTCATTTCTCATAAATCGCCGTTTCACACGAAAGAAACATGAATTTGTCAGTTTGAATAGTTCAAAACAGCGTTTTTCTATGTTTTTTCATGTTTAAAACAGCAATTTTATCGTCATTTCTCATAAATCGCCGTTTCACACGAAAGAAACCTGAATTTATCAGTTTGAATAGTTCAAAACAACGTTTTTCTATGTTTTTGCAAGTTTAAAACAGCAGTTTTATCGTGATTTCACAAAAATCCACCGTTTCGAACGAAAGAAACCTGAATTTATCAGTTTGAATAGTTAAAAACAGCGTTTTTCTATGTTTTTGCTAGTTTAAAACAGCTATTTTATCGTCATTTCTCATAAATCGCCGTTTCACACGAAAGAAACATGAATTTGTCAGTTTGAATAGTTCAAAACAGGGTTTTTCTATGTTTTTTCATGTTTAAAACAGCAATTTTATCGTCATTTCTCATAAATCGCCGTTTCACACGAAAGAAACATGAATTTATCAGTTTGAATAGTTATAAACAGCGTTTTTCTATGTTTTTGCAAGTTTAAAACAGCAATTTTATCGTCATTTCTCATAAATCGCCGTTTCACACGAAAGAAACATGAATTTATCAGTTTGAATAGTTAAAAACAGCGTTTTTCTATGTTTTTGCAAGTTTAAAACAGCAATTTTATCGTCATTTCTCATAAATCGCCGTTTCACACGAAAGAAACATGAATTTGTCAGTTTGAATAGTTCAAAACAGCGTTTTTCTATGTTTTTGCAAGTTTAAAACAGCAATTTTATCGTCATTTCTCATAAATCGCCGTTTACACGAAAGAAACATGAATTTGTCAGTTTGAATAGTTCAAAACAGCGTTTTTCTATGTTTTTTCATGTTTAAAACAGCAATTTTATCGTCATTTCTCATAAATCGCCGTTTCACACGAAAGAAACCTGAATTTATCAGTTTGAAGGGTTCAAAACAGCGTTTTTCTATGTTTTTGCAAGTTTAAAACAGCAGTTTTATCGTGATTTCACAAAAATCCACCGTTTCGAACGAAAGAAACCTGAATTTATCAGTTTGAATAGTTAAAAACAGCGTTTTTCTATGTTTTTGCAAGTTTAAAACAGCAATTTTATCGTCATTTCTCATAAATCGCCGTTTCACACGAAAGAAACATGAATTTGTCAGTTTGAATAGTTCAAAACAGCGTTTTTCTATGTTTTTTCATGTTTAAAACAGCAATTTTATCGTCATTTCTCATAAATCGCCGTTTCACACGAAAGAAACATGAATTTATCAGTTTGAATAGTTCAAAACAGCGTTTTTCTATGTTTTTGCAAGTTTTAAAACAGCAGTTTTATCGTGATTTCACAAAAATCCACCGTTTCGAACGAAAGAAACCTGAATTTATCAGTTTGAATAGTTAAAAACTGCGTTTTTCTATGTTTTTGCAAGTTTAAAACAGCAATATTATCGTCATTTCTTATAAATCGCCGTTTCACACGAAAGAAACATGAATTTATCAGTTTGAATAGTTAAAAACAGCGTTTTTCTATGTTTTTGCAAGTTTAAAACAGCAATTTTATCGTCATTTCTCATAAATCGCCGTTTCACACGAAAGAAACATGAATTTGTCAGTTTGAATAGTTCAAAACAGCGTTTTTCTATGTTTTTGCAAGTTTTAAAACAGCAATTTTATCGTCATTTCTCATAAATCGCCGTTTCACACGAAAGAAACATGAATTTGTCAGTTTGAATAGTTCAAAACAGCGTTTTTCTATGTTTTTTCATGTTTAAAACAGCAATTTTATCGTCATTTCTCATAAATCGCCGTTTCACACGAAAGAAACTTGAATTTATCAGTTTTAATAGTTCAAAACAGCGTTTTTCTATGTTTTTGCAAGTTTAAAACAGCAGTTTTATCGTGATTTCACAAAAATCCACCGTTTCGAACGAAAGAAACCTGAATTTATCAGTTTTAATAGTTAAAAACTGCGTTTTTCTATGTTTTTGCAAGTTTAAAACAGCAATTTTATCGTCATTTCTCATAAATCGCCGTTTCACACGAAAGAAACATGAATTTATCAGTTTGAATAGTTAAAAACAGCGTTTTTCTATGTTTTTGCAAGTTTAAAACAGCAATTTTATCGTCATTTCTCATAAATCGCCGTTTCACACGAAAGAAACATGAATTTGCCAGTTTGAATAGTTCAAAACAGGGTTTTTCTATGTTTTTGCAAGTTTAAAACAGCAATTTTATCGTCATTTCTCATAAATCGCCGTTTCACACGAAAGAAACATGAATTTGTCAGTTTGAATAGTTCAAAAAAGCGTTTTTCTATGTTTTTGCAAGTTTAAAACAGCAATTTTATCGTCATTTCTCATAAATCGCCGTTTCACACGAAAGAAACATGAATTTGTCAGTTTGAATAGTTCAAAACAGCGTTTTTCTATGTTTTTTCATGTTTAAAACTGCAATTTTATCGTCATTTCTCATAAATCGCCGTTTCACACGAAAGAAACCTGAATTTATCAGTTTGAAGAGTTCAAAACAGCGTTTTTCTATGTTTTTGCAAGTTTAAAACAGCAGTTTTATCGTGATTTCACAAAATCCACCGTTTCGAACGAAAGAAACCTGAATTTATCAGTTTGAATAGTTAAAAACAGCGTTTTTCTATGTTTTTGCAAGTTTAAAACAGCAATTTTATCGTCATTTCTCATAAATCGCCGTTTCACACGAAAGAAACATGAATTTGTCAGTTTGAATAGTTCAAAACAGCGTTTTTCTATGTTTTTTCATGTTTAAAACAGCAATTTTATCGTCATTTCTCATAAATCGCCGTTTCACACGAAAGAAACCTGAATTTATCAGTTTGAATAGTTCAAAACAGCGTTTTTCTATGTTTTTGCAAGTTTAAAACAGCAGTTTTATCGTGATTTCACAAAAATCCACCGTTTCGAACGAAAGAAACCTGAATTTATCAGTTTTAATAGTTAAAAACTGCGTTTTTCTATGTTTTTGCAAGTTTAAAACAGCAATTTTATCGTCATTTCTCATAAATCGCCGTTTCACACGAAAGAAACATGAATTTATCAGTTTGAATAGTTAAAAAACAGCGTTTTTCTATGTTTTTGCAAGTTTAAAACAGCAATTTTATCGTCATTTCTCATAAATCGCCGTTTCACACGAAAGAAACATGAATTTGTCAGTTTGAATAGTTCAAAACAGCGTTTTTCTATGTTTTTGCAAGTTTAAAACAGCAATTTTATCGTCATTTCTCATAAATCGCCGTTTCACACGAAAGAAACATGAATTTGTCAGTTTGAATAGTTCAAAACAGCGTTTTTTATGTTTTTTCATGTTTAAAACAGCAATTTATCGTCATTTCTCATAAATCGCCGTTTCACACGAAAGAAACATGAATTTATCAGTTTGAATAGTTCAAAACAGCGTTTTTCTATGTTTTTGCAAGTTTAAAACAGCAGTTTTATCGTGATTTCACAAAAATCCACCGTTTCGAACGATAGAAACCTGAATTTATCAGTTTGAATAGTTAAAAACTGCGTTTTTCTATGTTTTTGCAAGTAAAAAACAGCAATTTTATCGTCATTTCTCATAAATCGCCGTTTCACACGAAAGAAACATGAATTTATCAGTTTGAATAGTTAAAAACAGCGTTTTTCTATGTTTTTGCAAGTTTAAAACAGCAATTTTATCGTCATTTCTCATAAATCGCCGTTTCACACGAAAGAAACATGAATTTGTCAGTTTGAATAGTTCAAAACAGCGTTTTTCTATGTTTTTGCAAGTTTAAAACAGCAATTTTATCGTCATTCCTCATAAATCGCCGTTTCACACGAAGGAAACATGAATTTGTCAGTTTGAATAGTTCAAAACAGCGTTTTTCTATGTTTTTTCATGTTTAAAACAGCAATTTTATCGTCATTTCTCATAAATCGCCGTTTCACACGAAAGAAACCTGAATTTATCAGTTTGAATAGTTCAAAACAGCGTTTTTCTATGTTTTTGCAAGTTTAAAACAGCAGTTTTATCGTGATTTCACAAAAATCCACCGTTTCGAACGAAAGAAACCTGAATTTATCAGTTTGAATAGTTAAAAACAGCGTTTTTCTATGTTTTTGCAAGTTTAAAACAGCAATTTTATCGTCATTTCTCATAAATCGCCGTTTCACACGCAAGAAACATGAATTTGTCAGTTTGAATAGTTCAAAACAGCGTTTTTCTATGTTTTTTCATGTTTAAAACAGCAATTTTATCGTCATTTCTCATAAATCGCCGTTTCACACGAAAGAAACATGAATTTATCAGTTTGAATAGTTCAAAACAGCGTTTTTCTATGTTTTTGCAAGTTTAAAACAGCAGTTTTATCGTGATTTCACAAAAATCCACCGTTTCGAACGAAAGAAACCTGAATTTATCAGTTTTAATAGTTAAAAACTGCGTTTTTCTATGTTTTTGCAAGTTTAAAACAGCAATTTTATCGTCATTTCTCATAAATCGCCGTTTCACACGAAAGAAACATGAATTTATCAGTTTGAATAGTTAAAAACAGCGTTTTTCTATGTTTTTGCAAGTTTAAAACAGCAATTTTATCGTCATTTCTCATAAATCGCCGTTTCACACGAAAGAAACATGAATTTGCCAGTTTGAATAGTTCAAAACAGGGTTTTTCTATGTTTTTGCAAGTTTAAAACAGCAATTTTATCGTCATTTCTCATAAATCGCCGTTTCACACGAAAGAAACATGAATTTGTCAGTTTGAATAGTTCAAAACAGCGTTTTTCTATGTTTTTGCAAGTTTAAAACAGCAATTTTATCGTCATTTCTCATAAATCGCCGTTTCACACGAAAGAAACATGAATTTGTCAGTTTGAATAGTTCAAAACAGCGTTTTTCTATGTTTTTTCATGTTTAAAACTGCAATTTTATCGTCATTTCTCATAAATCGCCGTTTCACACGAAAGAAACCTGAATTTATCAGTTTGAAGAGTTCAAAACAGCGTTTTTCTATGTTTTTGCAAGTTTAAAACAGCAGTTTTATCGTGATTTCACAAAAATCCACCGTTTCGAACGAAAGAAACCTGAATTTATCAGTTTGAATAGTTAAAAACAGCGTTTTTCTATGTTTTTGCAAGTTTAAAACAGCAATTTTATCGTCATTTCTCATAAATCGCCGTTTCACACGAAAGAAACATGAATTTGTCAGTTTGAATAGTTCAAAACAGCGTTTTTCTATGTTTTTTCATGTTTAAAACAGCAATTTTATCGTCATTTCTCATAAATCGCCGTTTCACACGAAAGAAACCTGAATTTATCAGTTTGAATAGTTCAAAACAGCGTTTTTCTATGTTTTTGCAAGTTTAAAACAGCAGTTTTATCGTGATTTCACAAAAATCCACCGTTTCGAACGAAAGAAACCTGAATTTATCAGTTTTAATAGTTAAAAACTGCGTTTTTCTATGTTTTTGCAAGTTTAAAACAGCAATTTTATCGTCATTTCTCATAAGTCGCCGTTTCACACGAAAGAAACATGAATTTATCAGTTTGAATAGTTAAAAACAGCGTTTTTCTATGTTTTTGCAAGTTTAAAACAGCAATTTTATCGTCATTTCTCATAAATCGCCGTTTCACACGAAAGAAACATGAATTTGTCAGTTTGAATAGTTCAAAACAGCGTTTTTCTATGTTTTTGCAAGTTTAAAACAGCAATTTTATCGTCATTTCTCATAAATCGCCGTTTCACACGAAAGAAACATGAATTTGTCAGTTTGAATAGTTCAAAACAGCGTTTTTTATGTTTTTTCATGTTTAAAACAGCAATTTTATCGTCATTTCTCATAAATCGCCGTTTCACACGAAAGAAACATGAATTTATCAGTTTGAATAGTTCAAAACAGCGTTTTTCTATGTTTTTGCAAGTTTAAAACAGCAGTTTTATCGTGATTTCACAAAAATCCACCGTTTCGAACGATAGAAACCTGAATTTATCAGTTTGAATAGTTAAAAACTGCGTTTTTCTATGTTTTTGCAAGTAAAAAACAGCAATTTTATCGTCATTTCTCATAAATCGCCGTTTCACACGAAAGAAACATGAATTTATCAGTTTGAATAGTTAAAAACAGCGTTTTTCTATGTTTTTGCAAGTTTAAAACAGCAATTTTATCGTCATTTCTCATAAATCGCCGTTTCACACGAAAGAAACATGAATTTGTCAGTTTGAATAGTTCAAAACAGCGTTTTTCTATGTTTTTGCAAGTTTAAAACAGCAATTTTATCGTCATTCCTCATAAATCGCCGTTTCACACGAAGGAAACATGAATTTGTCAGTTTGAATAGTTCAAAACAGCGTTTTTCTATGTTTTTTCATGTTTAAAACAGCAATTTTATCGTCATTTCTCATAAATCGCCGTTTCACACGAAAGAAACCTGAATTTATCAGTTTGAATAGTTCAAAACAGCGTTTTTCTATGTTTTTGCAAGTTTAAAACAGCAGTTTTATCGTGATTTCACAAAAATCCACCGTTTCGAACGAAAGAAACCTGAATTTATCAGTTTGAATAGTTAAAAACAGCGTTTTTCTATGTTTTTGCAAGTTTAAAACAGCAATTTTATCGTCATTTCTCATAAATCGCCGTTTCACACGCAAGAAACATGAATTTGTCAGTTTGAATAGTTCAAAACAGCGTTTTTCTATGTTTTTTCATGTTTAAAACAGCAATTTTATCGTCATTTCTCATAAATCGCCGTTTCACACGAAAGAAACATGAATTTATCAGTTTGAATAGTTCAAAACAGCGATTTTCTATGTTTCTGCAAGTTTAAAACAGCAGTTTTATCGTGATTTCACAAAAATCCACCGTTTCGAACGAAAGAAACCTGAATTTATCAGTTTGAATAGTTAAAAACTGCGTTTTTCTATGTTTTTGCAAGTTTAAAACAGCAATTTTATCGTCATTTCTCATAAATCGCCGTTTCACACAAAAGAAACATGAATTTATCAGTTTGAATAGTTAAAAACAGCGTTTTTCTATGTTTTTGCAAGTTTAAAACAGCAATTTTATCGTCATTTCTCATAAATCGCCGTTTCACACGAAAGAAACATGAATTTGTCAGTTTGAATAGTTCAAAACAGCGTTTTTCTATGTTTTTTCATGTTTAAAACAGCAATTTTATCGTCATTTCTCATAAATCGCCGTTTCACACGAAAGAAACCTGAATTTATCAGTTTGAATAGTTCAAAACAACGTTTTTCTATGTTTTTGCAAGTTTAAAACAGCAGTTTTATCGTGATTTCACAAAAATCCACCGTTTCGAACGAAAGAAACCTGAATTTATCAGTTTGAATAGTTAAAAACAGCGTTTTTCTATGTTTTTGCTAGTTTAAAACAGCTATTTTATCGTCATTTCTCATAAATCGCCGTTTCACACGAAAGAAACATGAATTTGTCAGTTTGAATAGTTCAAAACAGGGTTTTTCTATGTTTTTTCATGTTTAAAACAGCAATTTTATCGTCATTTCTCATAAATCGCCGTTTCACACGAAAGAAACATGAATTTGTCAGTTTGAATAGTTCAAAACAGCGTTTTTCTATGTTTTTGCAAGTTTAAAACAGCAATTTTATCGTCATTTCTCATAAATCGCCGTTTACACGAAAGAAACATGAATTTGTCAGTTTGAATAGTTCAAAACAGCGTTTTTCTATGTTTTTTCATGTTTAAAACAGCAATTTTATCGTCATTTCTCATAAATCGCCGTTTCACACGAAAGAAACCTGAATTTATCAGTTTGAAGGGTTCAAAACAGCGTTTTTCTATGTTTTTGCAAGTTTAAAACAGCAGTTTTATCGTGATTTCACAAAAATCCACCGTTTCGAACGAAAGAAACCTGAATTTATCAGTTTGAATAGTTAAAAACAGCGTTTTTCTATGTTTTTGCAAGTTTAAAACAGCAATTTTATCGTCATTTCTCATAAATCGCCGTTTCACACGAAAGAAACATGAATTTGTCAGTTTGAATAGTTCAAAACAGCGTTTTTCTATGTTTTTTCATGTTTAAAACAGCAATTTTATCGTCATTTCTCAAAAATCGCCGTTTCACACGAAAGAAACATGAATTTATCAGTTTGAATAGTTCAAAACAGCGTTTTTCTATGTTTTTGCAAGTTTAAAACAGCAGTTTTATCGTGATTTCACAAAAATCCACCGTTTCGAACGAAAGAAACCTGAATTTATCAGTTTGAATAGTTAAAAACTGCGTTTTTCTATGTTTTTGCAAGTTTAAAACAGCAATATTATCGTCATTTCTTATAAATCGCCGTTTCACACGAAAGAAACATGAATTTATCAGTTTGAATAGTTAAAAACAGCGTTTTTCTATGTTTTTGCAAGTTTAAAAACAGCAATTTTATCGTCATTTCTCATAAATCGCCGTTTCACACGAAAGAAACATGAATTTGTCAGTTTGAATAGTTCAAAACAGCGTTTTTCTATGTTTTTGCAAGTTTAAAAAAAGCAATTTTATCGTCATTTCTCATAAATCGCCGTTTCACACGAAAGAAACATGAATTTGTCAGTTTGAATAGTTCAAAACAGCGTTTTTCTATGTTTTTTCATGTTTAAAACAGCAATTTTATCGTCATTTCTCATAAATCGCCGTTTCACACGAAAGAAACTTGAATTTATCAGTTTGAATAGTTCAAAACAGCGTTTTTCTATGTTTTTGCAAGTTTAAAACAGCAGTTTTATCGTGATTTCACAAAAATCCACCGTTTCGAACGAAAGAAACCTGAATTTATCAGTTTGAATAGTTAAAAACAGCGTTTTTCTAAGTTTTTGCAAGTTTAAAACAGCAATTTTATCGTCATTTCTCATATATCGCCGTTTCACACGAAAGAAACATGAATTTGTCAGTTTGAATAGTTCAAAACAGCGTTTTTCTATGTTTTTTCATGTTTAAAACAGCAATTTTATTGTCATTTCTCATAAATCGCCGTTTCACACGAAAGAAACATGAATTTATCAGTTTTAATAGTTCAAAACAGCGTTTTTCTATGTTTTTGCAAGTTTAAAAACAGCAGTTTTATCGTGATTTCACAAAAATCCACCGTTTCGAACGAAAGAAACCTGAATTTATCAGTTTTAATAGTTAAAAACTGCGTTTTTCTATATTATTGCAAGTTTAAAACAGCAATTTTATCGTCATTTCTCATAAATCGCCGTTTCACACGAAAGAAACATGAATTTATCAGTTTGAATAGTTAAAAAACAGCGTTTTTCTATGTTTTTGCAAGTTTAAAACAGCAATTTTATCGTCATTTCTCATAAATCGCCGTTTCACACGAAAGAAACATGAATTTGTCAGTTTGAATAGTTCAAAACAGCGTTTTTCTATGTTTTTGCAAGTTTAAAACAGCAATTTTATCGTCATTTCTCATAAATCGCCGTTTCACACGAAAGAAACATGAATTTGTCAGTTTGAATAGTTCAAAACAGCGTTTTTTATGTTTTTTCATGTTTAAAACAGCAATTTTATCGTCATTTCTCATAAATCGCCGTTTCACACGAAAGAAACATGAATTTATCAGTTTGAATAGTTCAAAACAGCGTTTTTCTATGTTTTTGCAAGTTTAAAACAGCAGTTTTATCGTGATTTCACAAAATCCACCGTTTCGAACGATAGAAACCTGAATTTATCAGTTTGAATAGTTAAAAACTGCGTTTTTCTATGTTTTTGCAAGTTTAAAACAGCAATTTTATCGTCATTTCTCATAAATCGCCGTTTCACACGAAAGAAACATGAATTTATCAGTTTGAATAGTTAAAAACAGCGTTTTTCTATGTTTTTGCAAGTTTAAAACAGCAATTTTATCGTCATTTCTCATAAATCGCCGTTTCACACGAAAGAAACATGAATTTGTCAGTTTGAATAGTTCAAAACAGCGTTTTTCTATGTTTTTGCAAGTTTAAAACAGCAATTTTATCGTCATTCCTCATAAATCGCCGTTTCACACGAAGGAAACATGAATTTGTCAGTTTGAATAGTTCAAAACAGCGTTTTTCTATGTTTTTTCATGTTTAAAACAGCAATTTTATCGTCATTTCTCATAAATCGCCGTTTCACACGAAAGAAACCTGAATTTATCAGTTTGAATAGTTCAAAACAGCGTTTTTCTATGTTTTTGCAAGTTTAAAACAGCAGTTTTATCGTGATTTCACAAAAATCCACCGTTTCGAACGAAAGAAACCTGAATTTATCAGTTTGAATAGTTAAAAACAGCGTTTTTCTATGTTTTTGCAAGTTTAAAACAGCAATTTTATCGTCATTTCTCATAAATCGCCGTTTCACACGAAAGAAACATGAATTTGTCAGTTTGAATAGTTCAAAACAGCGTTTTTCTATGTTTTTTCATGTTTAAAACAGCAATTTTATCGTCATTTCTCATAAATCGCCGTTTCACACGAAAGAAACCTGAATTTATCAGTTTGAATAGTTCAAAACAGCGTTTTTCTATGTTTTTGCAAGTTTAAAACAGCAGTTTTATCGTGATTTCACAAAAATCCACCGTTTCGAACGAAAGAAACCTGAATTTATCAGTTTGAATAGTTAAAAACAGCGTTTTTCTAAGTTTTTGCAAGTTTAAAACAGCAATTTTATCGTCATTTCTCATAAATCGCCGTTTCACACGAAAGAAACATGAATTTGTCAGTTTGAATAGTTCAAAACAGCGTTTTTCTATGTTTTTTCATGTTTAAAACAGCAATTTTATCGTCATTTCTCATAAATCGCCGTTTCACACGAAAGAAACATGAATTTATCAGTTTTAATAGTTGAAAACAGCGTTTTTCTATGTTTTTGCAAGTTTAAAACAGCAGTTTTATCGTGATTTCACAAAAATCCACCGTTTCGAACGAAAGAAACCTGAATTTATCAGTTTTAATAGTTAAAAACTGCGTTTTTCTATGTTTTTGCAAGTTTAAAACAGCAATTTTATCGTCATTTCTCATAAATCGCCGTTTCACACGAAAGAAACATGAATTTATCAGTTTGAATAGTTAAAAACAGCGTTTTTCTATGTTTTTGCAAGTTTAAAACAGCAATTTTATCATCATTTCTCATAAATCGCCGTTTCACACGAAAGAAACATGAATTTGTCAGTTTGAATAGTTCAAAACAGCGTTTTTCTATGTTTTTGCAAGTTTAAAACAGCAATTTTATCGTCATTTCTCATAAATCGCCGTTTCACACGAAAGAAACATGAATTTGTCAGTTTGAATAGTTCAAAACAGCGTTTTTTATGTTTTTTCATGTTTAAAACAGCAATTTTATCGTCATTTCTCATAAATCGCCGTTTCACACGAAAGAAACATGAATTTATCAGTTTGAATAGTTCAAAACAGCGTTTTTCTATGTTTTTGCAAGTTTAAAACAGCAGTTTTATCGTGATTTCACAAAAATCCACCGTTTCGAACGATAGAAACCTGAATTTATCAGTTTGAATAGTTAAAAACTGCGTTTTTCTATGTTTTTGCAAGTTTAAAACAGCAATTTTATCGTCATTTCTCATAAATCGCCGTTTCACACGAAAGAAACATGAATTTATCAGTTTGAATAGTTAAAAACAGCGTTTTTCTATGTTTTTGCAAGTTTAAAACAGCAATTTTATCGTCATTTCTCATAAATCGCCGTTTCACACGAAAGAAACATGAATTTGTCAGTTTGAATAGTTCAAAACAGCGTTTTTCTATGTTTTTGCAAGTTTAAAACAGCAATTTTATCGTCATTCCTCATAAATCGCCGTTTCACACGAAGGAAACATGAATTTGTCAGTTTGAATAGTTCAAAACAGCGTTTTTCTATGTTTTTTCATGTTTAAAACAGCAATTTTATCGTCATTTCTCATAAATCGCCGTTTCACACGAAAGAAACC